>BQNB010015168.1:17103-73739 GCA_026074375.1 Tanacetum coccineum | reverse complement strand
AGATATATGGACTTAAATAAAAATGACTAATTAAAACCTTGTATTCCTCTGTTGCCGTGTAGTTTACACAATTTACTCAATCTTCTGCTCATGAACTATGTCTCCTAAAAAACTCGAAAACAATGCTCTGTGTTTTCCAGATATCCTATTCAATGCATCAAAGGTTACACTGAGCTTTACTCCACCGGGTTTTCCATATTCCCTGCGAAACTTGCATAACCTGGTTATGCCCCTCTTATCATAACCATTTGAATGGTTGTTTTCATCATCCTCATGCGCATCCTCAATATACTCCTCTGATTGATATCCTAAATCGTCAATTTCATTATCATAATTAACCAAATTGGCGTGATTATCAATGGCTTCAGTTTCCATGATTCTTCAGCCGCAATGTGTAAAAGAAACTAAGTAAAAGTGGTAATTAATGGTGTAAAAAGAGATGTTATTGTTTTGTTAGTGTTTTTGCTGAAATTAAGAAAATAAACCGCCCATATTCATATGTGATTTTAAAATTTTTGGCTATAATTTGGCTCCAAATTTTAAATTTTTAAAAAGTTAAATTTTTTGAATTATTAATAATTTGACATTGATTATTTAAATTTGGCGCTCAATTAAAGATGTAATCTTTTATCATTAAAAAGGAATGTGTGACTATATGTTTATTAACAATTTAAATTTATTTTAAAAAATAAAATTTTATGACAATTAACATATTAAAAAGTGGTAATCTTACATGTTATACTCATCCATATAGTCATAATACCAATTGATTCTACCAAAACATCTATCTAATACAAAATTTAAAAAATTTAAATTTAAATTAAAAATTTAGAAAATTTAGAAATACGTTACCAACATACCGAACCGAACCGCCCCGTGAACACCCCTAATATGACCCATATGATGTCAAATACCCATTAATGAATGTGACTAGTGATATCCTAATGCACATGACCCATGACCCATATGAATTAGCCATAATCACCGGTCATGCATGGGTTCCATTACAATATAAGCCACTTCAACCCAATGCACATGACCCATATGTTAATTACCCATTGTCACCAGTCATGGATGTGTCGTAACATGACACTCTAAGCAACTACAACCCAATGTATATGACCCATATGATGTCAAATACCCATTAATGAATGTGACTAGTGATATCCTAATGCACATGACCCATGACCCATATGAATTAGCCACAATCACCGGTCATGCATGGGTTCCATTACATTATAAGCCAAGCCACTACAACCATGTTAATTAACCATTGTCACTAGTCATTGAATGTGTCGTAACAGGGAGGTCGACCAATACTCACCGATTAATCCCGCTTAGAACGATTACAAGCTACAGGCAGGTCGATCGCCCGACTATCGATTCACGATTTTTTCAACCTTTGCTACTATTACGTTAAATTTTGTGGTAAACAATTAAAAAAACTTTTATTCACAACTATTGATCTTAGTAAATCTTGGATAAGGAATCGAAGATGTTGGATGATGAAGAGAATAATGAGGTCCTTCCCATAGTAGCTCCGCATAATCAACATGAATGTTATTGATAAAGCAATACATCTGTAGAATACAAGTAATCTTTGATATATGAACCAAGAACTAGAGAGAGAAAGTGGGAGGAAGGATGTATTTTCTAGTAAGAGAAAGTAGAGAACATGAAATGCATTTAGTGAAATGAAAACATACAACCAACCAACCACCTCTCCAAGGCATGAAGAGGTGTATTTATACCCCTATTTGGCCGGCCATGGGCCTTATAAGGCTTTCCATGGGCCTTTGGGCCATATTAGCTTATAATCTAAACATTGACTAACTACGGGCTTTGACTAGTTAATATTGGAAGTGACCGAGACTTTTCTTGTTCCTAACAATCTCCCCCTAAGGGAGGTCACTCCAATTTACAAAAAATTAAACTTAGCATACTATGCTTCGACTTTAGTCTTGTGCTCATAGTCTTTAACTTCAATCATTAACTTGTGATTTGATGTAGTGATCATAGACTTTAGGTCTTGAGCTTGTTCCTTATCTTGTCTTGAATGTGATCTTTGAACACCTTGAGATCATCAACCAAGCATAATCTCGTTTCGCTATCTTGTAAACTTTGCCATCTTGTGAACTTGTGACTTCTGGACCGACATGCTCATACCTTTCTTGATTTGTTGACTTGAAAAGCTTTAATGATGCATCTTTCTTGAAATTATTTAACTTTAACACTTCGTCACTTCGAGAAAGACGTTCGGTATCAGAGTGACGGAAACTTCTTTGAAATTCTTTGACTTTAATACTTCGTCACTTCAAGAAAGACGTACGGTATCAGAGTAGCGGAAGTCTTGAAACATGTACTTGAGCTTTCATGATGTCTTTATGTTTGTTGGTCGGGTATGAGCATGTGGCTATGAATCGTGACTCGTCGGGAATCAGCTGCACCAATCATCAGGAGTACCTGCAGGTTTAGGTTATTGATAATCAACAGATATGGACGAAAGTGTCTTTGTCACTTCGTCAAATACGGTTGCAATAACCACGGTTCCCCGTTGATCAGTATAAATACTGCCTGTGATCAGGTATAATTCCGAAGAATCTCCTTGACAGGGTTTCGCAGCTGCACTAGCCGTTCTCATTACCGGAGCGTCTCAAAGCAAACAACACGGTATGAGTGAACCAGCAAGACGAAGTCTCACCGATTGAATAGAAAAATCGATTTGAAAATCAATCGACGCGTCACTTGCTAAAGTGGTTTTGTGACACATCGAGAGTGTTAATCATTTCAAAATTCATTATCAATCGTCAATTCATAACCTGGAACAAGTTTGATTCTTATGGAATCGCACCATCGTTTCTTTCCAGTTGTCACAAGTTTGATTCGTATAGAATCGCACAAGTCACCTACCATGAGCTTGTTTGATGTTGGCTCAAGCAGGATTTCCATCTTCATTGTGAATGATATCACTCGGATGTTAGGCAAAATCACAAGGATAATGCGTAGGACCCTTTATATATATTTCTCGCTATTCACATTATGTAAGATAGCAAGCATAATTTGACAAGTGTCCTAATGAGATTTATGGATGATCTCTTTTGGCTCTAGACTCAATAGTGCATTTTTGTTTTAGTGATCGGAGGCTGGAGCAGACTGCCACCTTTTCAATATCAACTAACTCGGAGTGAGAAAGTCGATAGAAATGCGTGTAATCTCCGTGAGAAATGAAACAAGAGTCTGTTGAGAGACCTTGAGTGGCTAGGGAGGGTTATGCATAGCGTCACTGGGTCCATGACTGTCTTCAATGTCAGAAAACAACTTAGTGTTTCCGACAGATTATGTATTGACCCGGTTTCTGCCTAAGTGTATGGAGGGCTTCTTTCTTTTCACCCTTTATCCTTACATTTCTTTTTCATTCTTCAACCCCTTCAATGCTTATCGAGACTTCATAACTAACACCTTGTTGGGTTTGTTCCAGTGTTAGCTCCATCTCAGTCGGCATTATTCCCGATTCTCACTTTTTCTCCTTTTGTATCATACCTAAGGACTTCTACACTAACTAGTGGATATCCCTGGGTAGATCCCTCCGGTTCTGGCTGGATCATGGGATTTGAATACCTAAGCCTAACCGCCTTATAACTTCATAAATTTAAGTACATGGTCGGTCTTTTGGGTATTTCATCACAATCCTTCCAAAAACATTGAAAATTTCAATCAAAGTGTTTGATATAAATATCAAAAGATTTACACTTTGAGAGTTTTTCATTATCACTAAAAACTCCCCCTTAACATGTGCATCGTAATCGTAGTGCATGCTAAGTATGGAGTGCATTGAATCTATTTTATTTGATCACATCTTTCAATACAAATTAGATCCAATTTAATCACATTTTCTCCCCTTATTCAAAATGTTAACCCCTTGATATTTTGGATATCAATTGATTAACTGTTCGGGGACAAGATGTTATATGCTTCCTATAAGGAACATTTTAATGCTCCCCCTCAGTTTTTGAGGGTATATAAGACAGTGCTGAGTATAATAATTTGAAAATTTTGAATTTACTAAGAAATTCTTGAAAATTTTGTACTCGAGCACTCCTTATTATCACCTTAAGTCTATACTACATATATACATATTCACATGTTTATTATGTACTAGGATTGACCTGAATGATGAGGACAACATATGATAAATCATATGATCCTTTCGAGCAGCCGATGGTCTCCCCCGTACGGTCTTCCTTCTACAAACTTCTCCAAGCTAAGCATCAACCTTCGATCTCTGAGCTTTTTGTCAATGGAACTTATCATCACCCGAGCTCTCCTCTTATCTTGTGGACTCCATCATCTCTTCGGTAAATAATCCATCTGAATTCCGGTAGCAATATCATTGAGAGTTGTACGAACATGGTTAAGTGTGGCATCACTAAACTTGTGAAGTTCATCAGTGCGCATTAACCGGTTTTTGTTCAATTCGTCTTGATAGATAATGCCTTGGACATCAAGATAGCCAGTGTAGGGAGTCATTTTTCTGAGATTAGGTCGTGTTGTGTCTGGTCTTGTGAGGTTGATCTTTTTCTGATAGCTTTCGACGGCCAACTGTAGATCTTCCACATGTTCTTGAATGACAATTCTTCAAGTGTACATTCTCAGGTTATGATATAAATTGAAACACCAAAGTTAACTAAGTCCATGATGTAGATAATTAAATCCCTATGTATACCTCTTTTATCAAATATTTCTACTCAATTTAAGAATAAGCTTAGAGATTGACCGGTTAGGTTAAACATTATTTGAATCAGAAAGAATTCTTCTCACGTTTTAAATGATTATTCTCCTAACATTCCCCTAGGCACTCTTATGATGATACTAAAATGATGATGAGATGTCTCTTTCCCTGAGGTTAAAAATAGTGCACCCAAAAGCAACAAAGAAGGCCTCAAGTTAAAAAAAAAGCTTAACTGAAGAACAAAGCTTAAAAGAAGGGCCATGGACTATATCATTTAAAACAATCTGCTCCTTCCCCCATGCTAGGTTTCGGTACCTGGATAACAAAACCTTTTACGCACATTATTCGCGATCATGTTGAGAATTAATAAGCTTAATCAATTTCATGAGAATCAAACTTTACGGCACCTTAAAACTATGAAAGTATTTCCAAGCATTCCTAAGTCTTTTACAAACTATGAGGTGTTGGCAATATTGGTCGAATGTAGTTTAATGCCTGAATTCACTAAGTCTCCAAAGTGCAAATCAAGTCCATTATAAAGTTTTAAACCCGGACAATTAACGCAGCTTGTAGTTAATATAAATTAACTCCCCTTGAAATTGTTATCCGCCATTATCAAAAACTTTATCCGTTTAGTCTGTGACTTATTTTGAAAGATTGTTTTTAAAGATTATTTGATGACGCTTTCTCCCCCTCAAATAAAGATCTAAAAGTTAGGGTTTCTAATTTTATTAGTGGGTTTTCAAGATCTAGTGATTTTTAGTATAGATCTTGTGTTATTGCTTCTTGTTCTTCATTCTTGTAAGCATTTCTTGATCTTTCTTTTGATATTTCCTTTCATTCTTATAAATCTTGTTCATGCTTAAGAATTCGTGTATTTGTGGCACTTTTTATAAAAAGAAATGAAATAGTATCTTGTCATCTTTTATAAAAATGGAAGTAATATATTTATGACTTTGAGATCTTTGTGAGGTGAGTTGAAAAGTGAGTTGCAACAATATAAATCAAGGGATTATGTTAGTTTTAAGTGTGGTTTTGTTGTGGATTAGTTGTGAATGGAGATTAGGCTAGATTAGGCACTATTGTGAAGTTTGGTGTGATTTTTAGAAGCGTTTGTGAAATACATAGTTGCTGATTCGAAATTGTTTTGAGGTTTTGGGCGACTTAGAAATGTTTTCATTAGGCGTAAAGGTAGTTTTTGGAGAGCTCGTTTCGAATAGATAGTTTTTCATACATTGTACACTAAAATCGGACTTAAAACGGCCAAGTTATCGCCAAATGAAACTTGAAACATTTTTCAGCAAAACCCTTTTGATGTAGTACTGTTTGGAAAATAAAATGAGGTTTTCGGGTACTTTCGGACATTTTTGAACTTTCTATACAATAGCGAAACGTATAAAACATTAGGTTACTAATTAGAAACATTTGAAATGTCATAAAAATATGAAAATGATGTCGGGATGGAAAAAAGATGTAGGATTTCAAAAATATAACTTTTATTATGTTTTAGCGAAACGGACATAGAAGTTAAGCGATTAAGACTAGTTAGTGCATTTTGAAAATATGAAAACTTAACAAATATAGGGGACGGTATTAACGTCTTGAAACGAAAATCTTTCCTAAAAAGGAAACTTTCTATAAATAGTAACTTTTGGGAAAAATGTCGGGACTCAACGAAGAAATGATTTTATTCGTCAGTGATTTGATAATCAAACCCAAAAAACACACATGGATGTATTTTGGTGATGATCATATTGTGCATTTCTTGGCATACTTCTGTGTTTCTAAGACGCGTTATTTATCTAGGTCGCGGCTAGATTTATATATCATCTTTTCTTGCGTGATTATCCAATTGTTCGATCTTGCTAGGTGGTTCATACCCACGTTTACTCTTTCACTTTACTATTTAGGGATAGAAACATTGCTTGTATTTAAAATTATGGACACATTTACTTTACGTTTTCTTTTTTTTTTTTTTCCTGATATACGAGTTGCTAATAGCGAATAGACTACTAATGCCCGACATTATCATGAACCGGCAATTGCTTAACTGACCGTACAGTTTAAGTAAGCGCGAATTGTTTTAAATAAATCAATGTAGGATTAATTATCCCTATTCCGGGTAATACGGTTACTAGATTCAAAGGTCACCAACCACAATGATATATACCATGTCAATTGTCAATAGGTGATCTGGTCAGATACCTTAGGAGGAGTAATACTATTTGGCATAAAAATCTGCCTTCCTTTTAAATTAATTTCGGTGTCATGTAGCTTAGTGCAAACGTAAATGCTTCTTATTGAAGTTGTATCTTTTATAACTGTCACGAGCGTACGTGTGAACTTTGGTCCACTTTTTAATAATTAAATTCAAACCTATGAATCAATCACATTATGTTGGGAATTTTGAGTTACTGACTGCCTCGCAAAAACTACTTTACTACTGCTGGTTTCAAGACTGATACTGCTGAGTTAAAGACTGACGAAATAGACTAAGTAGTTAGTACTACTAGTTATATTAGTTAGTACTGCAGTACAAATGTTAGTACTATCAATATAGTTTAGTACTGTTAGTTAGTATGTTAGTGTGTTAGTAATTATATAGTATGTACTGCTAAAGTGATAGCATGAGATATATTAGGAATAGAATATGCATAATCAATAAACGCGTTTTGCAAAGCCCATTAGGCATTCCTAGGTGTAATAAAAGAAACCCTACGGCCATAGTTAGAAGAAATGAAATTCATAGTTAGTTTAATCTGTAAACCCTTAGCAGAATAATTTGCAATCAATATATTCAAGTTTAGTAATCATTTTATATCCTTCTAGTATTGCAAGATAGATTCCGCATAACTTGTAGTATTCACAATCAAAGTTTCTCTATAGTTTAGTTTGGATTTACCAGGTTTAACTAATCTGTAACAGCTAAAGAAGATCTGTTTATTGGGAAACTTCATAAGTGGTATCAGAGCTTTTGGAGAAACTCTGAAAAGTAAGTAACTTTAATCAATCTATATCTCTTCTATAATACACAATGTCTGGTAAAAAACTGCAACACAAATAACACCAGTAGAATCTCCTCAAATGGTGTCTACTGTAAAACTTTCTATCCTTAAAGAAGGGTGAATATACCCTTTGGAGCATGAGGATGGAGAAGTATCTTACTAACACAGATTATAGTTTGTGGCAAGTGATCTTGAATGGTGATGATCCTATACAAGTAACAATTGATGAAAATGGTGTTGAAACTGAAGTACCTCCAAAGACTTTCAAGCACATTCAAAGACAAAAAGAAAGAAAACTAAAAGCATTTGCTTTGACTATTCCGATGAGTATCACTGAGGTCCATGAAATAAAGGATGCAAAGTCTCGTATGGGCTCTATCAAGAGTAGATTAGGGTAGCAATGTTGGAATCTAAGAAGATGCAGAAGAATATTTTTTAAGCAACAATTGAAACTGTTCTAAATCTGACACAGTAAGCTTGATAAAGCATAGGATAGTTATCAAAAACTTTAACCACCTTCTAGAAGATTAAGGTGCAGTTTGATCCAAATAAGATGCAAATCAGAACTTTTTAGAGCTCTAACCTTCAACATGGAGATAATAAAGCATTGATTAATGAGGAACAAAGATGGTAATAGGATGATTTGGATATGAAGATCTATAAAAAAAACCTAAAAGTTTTGAAGCAGAGTATCAAAGTGTTCCTCTAGATCATCTTCAAACTCTCAGAATGTGGCCTTTCTCTCTACAGAAGACACTAGCAGCAGTAATGAAGTTAATACTGCTAATGGTGTTTCTACTGCATTAGGCCATAATTCTCTGGGACAAGCCTCTTCATCATCATATACTGATGATCTAATGTTCTCATTATTTTCTAATCAGTCCAACTAGTCAACAACTGGATGAATGAAGACCTAGAGCAATTTATCATGATGATTTAGGAAGAAATAGACCATTAAATGAAGTTGGCCATGATATCTATGAGAGTTAAGCATTTTATAAAAAGACTGGAAGAAGTTACTCTTCAATGGGCAAAGAACATGATAGGTTTTTGATAAAACTAAGGTATACTGCTTTAAACTAATATTATTAAGGGGCAATTTTGCAAGGGAAATGTATGAGCACCAAGAAATCAAAAGGAACATGAAAGGAGATGCATGTATAGGAGAGGGACAACACCAGAAGGACTGTACCAGTGGAGACCATGATGCATTAGGTTTCTCAAGACAATGCTTTGATTGCCAGAATAGACTGGGATATGACTGGAGTTATATAGCTCAAGAAGAACCAACTGAGTTTTCTCTCATGGCCTACACTTCAAACTCCTCAGTGTCTGACACAGAGTACAATCTTGTTTTAAAAACTGTGTTAAAACATATGAAAAACTTCAAACACAGTTTGATGAACAAAGACAAACTCTTAATAAGGCTAATCTAGAAATTGTAGCTTATTAGTTAGGCCTAGAATCTGTAGAAGCACACTTAAGTATTCATCAAAAAAATGAAGCTGTCTATGAGGAAAAGATTGCAGTATTAGAGTTTGAAGTAAAAGATAAAGGTAATGATGTTACTAGACTTACAAATCAGTTAGATCAAACTTTAAAAGAAAAATAAGATTTGAAATCTAAACTAGAACAGTTTGAAACATCTTCTAAAAACTTAAATAAACTGATTAATAGTCAATTGAGTACTAAAGATAAAACTGGTCTGGGTTATGGAGATCAATTGAATGAAAGTGATAGTGAAGTAATAAATAGTATCTTTGATAGTCGTTCAAGCGATGGTGATGACAATCAAACAAATGATAGGTTCAAAAAGGGTAATGAATATCATGCAGTTCCCTCTCCCCTTACTAGGAGCTACATGCCTCCACTAGCTGACTTATCTTTTGCAGGATTAGATGATTATATTTATAGGCCTACAACAAATAAGACTAGTGCTAGTGTGTCTCAAGTTGAAACAAGTAACACTCCACCTAGCAATACTAGTGTAGAAATGCCTAGAGTTGAATCTGTTAGGCCTAGTGGAGTTATCATTGAAGATTAGGTTAGTGATGATGATGAGGATATATTTTAGTCTGAGGACTCCCAAACAACAGTCAAACCTAGTTTTAAAAAGATTGAGTTTACTAAAGCTAGGAATGAACCTGTTAAATCTGATAAACAAGCTGTAAAACCTAGGATGGTCACTCAATCTCCTAAGGTAGATAGAAAAGATTGGAATGGGAAGATGACTCAAAAACTGGGGTTAGGTTTTGGGTTTACTAAGAAAGCTTGTTTTGTTTGTGGCAGTTACAGCCATCTAATAAAAGACTGTGATTTTCATGAAAAGAGAATGGCTAAAAAGTCTGTTTTGCAAAGTATGGGAAAGAATACTGGTCAAAGGGAAATTAGACCAGTTTAGAACAACACTCAAAGAATAAATCATCAAAATAAATTTGTTCCAACTGCAGTCTTAACTAGGTCTGGAAGAATACCAGTTAGTACTGCCAAGCAGTATGTTAATATTGCTACCTTTAAAAATAGATTGAATGTTTCAAAATCAAAAATAAATACTTTTCCTAAGTCACATTCACCTATTAGAAGGCCTTTTTATAAATCAACAATACTTAATACCAGGGTTTCAAAGGAAAAAGTTAATACTGTTAGAGTAAATGGTGTTAATACTGCTGGGCAAACAGCAGTTAGTACTGTTAAGGGAAATGGGGTCACTGCTGTTAAGGCCTCAGCAGGTTGTGTTTGAAGACCTAAAATGACTGATTTAAACAATGGCTCCAAAGACAATAGTGGATCATGGATCTCAAAAAGAGTAAATTATATTGATCCACAAGGCAGACTCAAGTCAATAGTGGCTTGGGTCCCCAAGAGAAACTGACTCTCTTATTTTTGTGCAGGGGAATCCACAACAAGCTTTAAAGTACAAAGGAATGTTTGACAGTGGATGCTCCAGGCATATGACAGGGAACAAAGCCTTACTTACTGACTATCAAGATATTGATGGAGGTTTTGTTGCCTTTGGTGGAAGTACTAGAGGTGGTAAGATAACAGGTATTGGTAAGATAAGAACTAATAAAATAGACTTTGAAGATGTGTTTTTTGTGAAGGAACTGAAGTTTAATCTTTTCTCTGTCTCACAAATGTGTGACAAGAAAAACAGTGTTCTTTTCACTGAAACTGAATGTCTTGTTTTGTCTCCTGACTTTAAGCTAATTGATGAAAGTCAAGTACTGCTTAGAGTCCCCAGGCAAAACAATATGTACATTGGAAGCATCCTCAACAGAATAAGCTAGAAGATTTAATTCAGAAGAAACTTGAGATTTGAGGGTAAATCACAAGTTTAGGGGAGGATTGCTGGGAATAAATCTTCACAAGAGGTTAGTACTGCTCAGATTATAACTAACTGTATTAACTGAGTTAGTACTGCTAGCACAAATTTAGTACTGCCAATGTTAGTTTGTACTGCCAGAGAAGATTAATACTGCTAAAGGAAGATAAGGATTACTTGGAGATGATGATTAGAAGATAATTATAGCATAGATTGTATCAAAATATTCATAAGTATATGATTATCTTGTAGGTATATGTGTATGCCTACTAGACTCTTAGTCTATAAAAGGAGGCTCTAGGGCATTAGTTGATATACAAGTTTTCATAGTTGTGAAGTCGATTAAAAAGCTTCAAGGTTGTAAACTCGAGTACTAGTGAAGAGTACTCATATATATGATCTAAATAAATTCAGCTTTTGGTTATATCTTTGTGCATTCACAATTACGTTTTATACAAAATACTTCTAGATATTAAGGTGTGAGATTCCGCATACACTTTATTATACATATAAAGTTTCTAACAATAAGTATTTTGGATTTAGTACAAGGTAAATTTAACCTTATACAAGCTAATGGAATCGATCAAGGATTGGGATTTAACAGCACGAATGACAGACAATCATTCAACAATAAATATATTTAATAAGATAAAAATCCTTTTGGCCTATAAATCTCAACATAATCAAATTGCATTAAGATAGGTGTGTGTTTGATACTATAACAATAAACTCTCCTAATCAGTTCGTTATAACCATAAAGATTAGGCCGTAAACATGTTTTCATACTAAGGTAGATAAAGGTTTTATTATCAATTCTCACAAGATAATTAACCAGGATTATTCATAGACGATAATAAACAAGAATCATATCAAATAGAATAGAGCCTTTTCAACCTATTTCTATCACAAAGATATATCAAACTTTTAACAAGTATCCAAGTATTCCAACATTGAATATATCATCATTATAATCTAAAGCATAGTCATATAGTATGTTTACATCATAAATATCCTACATAGCTTAAACAAGCATCAAACGAATACTCTATAGTAACAAAACACATAACAAACTTCATGAATTCAGTAAACATCATATTAAGAAAAGTAATAAGATTTATACCAATTTCAACAAGCGAATGATAGCGTTTACAAGAGTTTTCCCAAACAAAAACTATATATATAACAACCCGTAATTTTCTAGTATTTCATCAATGTAATATCTACTTACTATGTTAAGTACTACTTTTTCACGGTAATAAAATTTTCGTTTCATTCTATTCCATTACGTATCATAATTTACATTTCTATAGTTAACGAGCTCACGCAACCTACCTATGTCAATCCTATCTACATATATGACAAGCAAACATCATAACATATCAAGTCAATATCTTAATATCATTTTTACAAAGTACATAACTCATATAATGTACCATTTGCAACGTTATATCAAGTCAGGCTTTAAACCGTTATCGCATACCTCTAAACCCAAATTCCATGAAAGGTTAATATCTAAAGTGAATGTACAAGTTACTAAAGCATATGTACAAGTAATATAACATCTCATTTGAAATATAAACTCCCTCCAAGTCAAGGTACAAGTCTCTAAAAGTACAATGTATAAGTCATTAAGCATGACATCCAAAATAGCCGTTTTACCTCCGTTTTCATTCTAGTTTCTTCACCACCACTTTTGTACAAGCTACTACACTCAATATACAATGTATAGACCCTAATTATTCTACTCATAAGCTCTCACACATATTTTTACACTCAAAACCCTAATTCAAAACCCTAAACCCTAAAACCGAGCTAGTTTCTAAACCATGACCCGTTTCTTTGTTTTTATCCATTGTAAACCTAAACCAATACTCAAATAAGTTGTAATAACATAAATTATAACATTACAAATCACATTACATCATCATTTCACCATTTTAGCGACAATGTACAAGAATTAAATCTAGAAAACCCTAATTGAACCCTAATTTGAACTTTTGACCTGTTTACCCATTTTCGCCTATTTTAAACCCAAACCCCATATCAATATCATGTTATTAACTCTTAATATAATATTTTAATCTTAATCCATCGTTATTAAACCAAGTATAACAAATGCAGCTTAAAAAACCTAAAATCCCTAATGAAACCGCACCCCCATTTGCATTTTGACTGCCATTTTAAACTTCTCTGCAAACAAGCTCCTCGATTGACAGCACCTCACTCGCTAAGAAGCTTACCATGATGCTATATCCAATTGTCCTTGGCCCTAAATGAAGCCACATACCCTCCCTTTGGCTCCAAGTCTTGCCGCGGCTAAGAACCACCCAAAACCACTTCCACCTCACCTATTCTACCACCATAGACCACCACATCACCTCCATAGCTTCTCCACATAATCCTCTAGCTGGTACATATGTCCTAACTTTGAGCTCTAAGTCTCCTTGGCCACCAAGGTACTATTCGAACAATAATAGGCTCTGAACCCTTCTTTCTAACTCACCCCACTTCTCTTTCTATAACCCATAATAAGCAGAAACTCTATGCACAAGAAGTTCCTAAGAAGTCTCAATAATTCAGAAGTGAAGCAAAATAATCCGGAGCAAAGAGCCCCAGATCGGTTATTTAGCGTACTAAGCTAAAAGTCCCCATTCTCAACCCTTTACCAAGCTATAATCTCAAAACAGTTCCATAGCTTACAATCTATTTTCATACCCTTATAATGTTCATATGATCATGCTTAAACTCTTGTTAAAAGCTTTGAACTCAAAAACATATGTGTTTTACCTTTTTTGAATGCCACAACCGGAGCCTATGAAACCCTAATTTCATGTTTTTACTTATCTATAAGCTAAACTGTGTAACTATTGTATAATCTATCTAATAAGCTTTCTAACATATAAGAATACTTTAAATTTAAGTTTTGAAAGAATTTGAGCTTAAAACCCGCGCGTTTTCATTTTGAAACCCTAATTTAACCCGTTTTGATTTCTAGCTTAACGAATCATTATTTTGAACTTTTTTTTTGTTAAATCTTCATATTTTAGCTTATATTAATAAGATATAACCTGTAAATTACTTTTCATATTTGAAAAATATCATTATTATGGATTTTGGACTAAAAACAATATATTTTTCATGCAAAAGGGTATATATCATAACTTTCTGAAACTTATAACTAAAAGGACTAAAAATGTCATTTTATCAAATTTATAACTATAAGGGTCTATTATATCACTTTTCAAAGTGCAACGTTTACTTTGTATATCTTTTAAACTAGAAAGGACTAATTCTAAAGTGAAACTCCAAGGGTATATTTTACCATTTTCATCTCAAGGGTCTAAAGATTAAAAATTTGAAAAAGTATAAAATGTATTCAAAACCTTACAAACATAACTTTAATTAACGGCTTGGAACGTGCTTAACAATTCAGTTATTGAGCAAATGTTTTAAACGATTATGTTATAACTATTATATAATTCATCATCGATGTGCTGTTATTATTATAGTCCCCTAATCGAAGTCGTACCACAATACGTTGGGAGCTTCAAATAAGGGGTTTCAGTCTTGGTATTACGTTCTGACTGAGTTGTGTGGGTTACGACTAAAGTTCCTTAGCTCATCATACGTTTACTGAATGACCTCAAATTATGTTCCGAACGTTGATACAATATTCCAAACTCTCCTAATCAAACTCCAAACAATATTAAACTATAAAACCAAATGTTCTAGATTACAATCTTCCTAAGACTCAACCAGATTAATTCTCAGGGTTTGCGTGACAATGGCTGTTTTCTATCATTTTGCTATGATCAACCTTCCTATTAAGCTGATGATAAGGTCGTCAACTTTCATTTGGAATTTATTACAACTACCATCCAGGGAAGTTTCATAACCTCGCCGTTACTTATTTACTTGCTTTATAAACCCGTGAGGGGATACATGCTGTTTACAAACTCTTTACATACTCATTATTTTATAACAATGTGATTACTTTCATAGACTTAGTGAATTTCATGAACCTCGCCTTTACTATTTACAGTTTTATAAACCCGAGGGGGATACATCTTGTTAAAACTCTTTACGATACTCGTTTATCTTATAACAATGTGATTACTTTTCAAAGACGTAACATGCTGAAACATAATACCAGTGTTTTTTTTCTAAATGTAAGTTATCAGATATGTATGGCTATCCGATATATAATTATTGCCGTAAGTAGCTTGCTAGTGCCATTATTTCTCATATCATAGATCATTAATTACTTTCATTGCGAGTGAAAGCGAATATTTGTAGATTAGATCTATTGGGGAGACGGCTCCCCATAGTATCCCCATTTCATAGGTAGGCCAAACGCACTATATATGACTTAATAAGTAACCTTGCAAGTTACGCTTTCCACGAGACATTTTGTTCCCCAACCAATGTCAATATGGTTTATGTCCATGTAACGTATTTAGTTTCTTGAGGCGTAGTGCATAATAAAGTTTGACATGTTTCCATGAATAATTGTATTCTTTTGCATAATTAAAACCAAATAAGGGTGTAATAACAACGAAGCCACTTACCATTAAACTTGCATCAACTGTTCTCACAGAAATATGTTTTCCATAAATGTTTTTTTCATGGATAATTGTACCTGGAAAAGAAAATATTTCCATTACTACGAAAATTAATTAATTCCATCAAAAATCAATTTTGAAAAGTTATAAACCCTGCCAGTGGAAAGACAAATCAAAGCAGTTACAATATTACTACCAAATTAATCCCATCCACCACTTTTAGGGCTTATGCAGTGTAAAATATGATTAGCTTATTTTAAAGTGGTGACATGTACAAGAAGATCTTATTTCAAGGGGAAGCTTTGAATATTGTTTCATTCATGAAGATTGTTTTGTAATATCAAATAGGGGAAGATTGTTGGGATCTCAGATTTGATGATTACAAAATTACATATGCATTAATGAAGACGAATGAAACAACAAGGGATTAATATGACACTTTGGTATTCTATATATGGAAGAATTAAAAGCTGGAAGATTTCTATGAAGATAGGCATTGAAAAGTCAAAGAATATCAAAGATAAAGGAAGGTTTTAATTAGCTTCCTAATATAATTAATTAGCTTCCTTTGTAAGCCTTAATATCCCTCTATATAAAGGGTATTAGGGTGAATAGTTTCATTATCCATCATAGTTAGATCTCTCCAATGAGAGTCTAATAGTTAGCTTATTAGTACTTAGCTTATTAGTTAGTTTATAGTTTATTATTAGTATGAATAAAGAAAACCTTGTGATAACATTGATGTTCTTATTTGTTATCCCGCTGTGCTTCATGTCATTCAATGTTATTATATCCTAGATGGGCAAAACGACCTATGAAGCCTACAATCAGGTTTCCACAAAAGTCCTGTTTGTTGCCAGACATATGATAGCAGTAGCTATATTGCTACTAAACTGCTCCCAAGCAGTCATCTTAGGACTCAAGCAGTGGAGTATGGTATGAACAAAGAACTTCCATTGTGGGAAAAAGTGTCCCTTTTGAAAAGTAAGACTATCAGAAGTAGTTACATACCACATAAGAGCCAATTGCTCAAAGATTTCTGCAGTAGGGAGAGAAGGAATGCCTTCAGAATCTTCAAGCTTGAGATGCTTTCTAATGGAGGCTTTTGAAACTGTTATCTTGACCTTTCTATCAATGGTTGTTGTAATACCCAATACTCTATCATCAATTATGCATAAAGCAGCAGTTTGCCAAAATTGTTCAATAAGAGAAGTATAAATGGTTGGACTTACAGTGAAGGCATAGTGGATGTGACTTGTAGAGAGAAAATCAATGATTTTAGGAAACCCCTCACTTCCTTTTGACTTCTCTAAGTATGCAACCATGTTATGCTTATCACAAAATTATAAATTCGCCATTAGATAAAGATAAAGTTAATTAAGGTGCTGGGATATGGTCGTGGGAGAGAGTATAAGTGTTTGGTAGAGGTAATTGAGATATAAGAGAGTTTTTAAGGTTTTTAATTAGACCGACTGAAAAAGATTTGTAGTTATCTTGAAGAAATCTTATGTTTATATAGAAAGATCATGAATTCTCTAATTAGTCAAACCTATAGATGAAGTAGTTGGCGGGAATTTCACAACGGCTATATTTAGAGAAGGAAATTCTGTTATGGCTCAAACAGTACTAAAGGTCACCCAGCAGTACTAATATTAGCCTAGCAGTACTAACTTTAAGCCCAGCAGCAGGCGTATCTAACATGATGATACCAGTTTTAAACTCAATTTCGTCCAAAGAGGATTTCCATCACCAAATATTGACTCTCACATTCTCTCTTTCTGTTTTTTATGCTCCACAATATCTCTTTAATTCTGTTTTGCTCTCCAATTCACTCTTGCTGTTTTATCACATAACTCTCTTTCTGTTTTTTAGCTCACTTAATCTCTCTATTCTTTTTCTCACAAATTCACACAATTTTGTACAATTTGCCATCAATTTCAATAGTTTCATACTGTCCTCCCCACTTCCAAGTGTGTAACCTCTTGAGGAGGTAGATCATTAGACTTTTTTAATGTAGTCTCAAACCTAGTTTGAGCATTTACACCCCCAATATGGTATCTTGGACCCTAGGATCCACTACTGAACCCATTTCCCTTAAGGACTTGATCCAATAAGTGTTGCCATGGATTGAGTCTTTATTGATGTTACCACGTACTACTCTGCTTGTAGCTAGAAGCAAGTAGTGGCAGCCCTTCCATGCTGTCAACCCAATTCCTTATTTTTTCTCACCAATTCACACAGTTTTGTACAATTTGCCATCAATTCCAATAGTTTTATACTGTCCTCTCCACTTCCAAGTGTGTAACCTCTTAAGAGAGGTGGATCATTGGACTATTTAAATGTAGTCTCAAACCTAGTTTGAGTATCTGCACCCCTAATATGGTATCTTGGCACCTGGGACCACTACCTGAACCAATTCCATAAGGACTTGATCCATTAAGTGTTGCCATGAATTGGGTCTTATTGTTGTTACCACTGTCCTGCTTTGCTTCTAAGCTAGATGTAGTAGTGGCAGCCCTTTCCATTCTGTCACCCAACTCCTTATGAACAGCCTCATCACCAACCTTTATAGGGGGACCACTAGACTGAGGTATCTTGGTGTCCTGACCTCTTTTGACATGCCTAGATTTTTTGATTCTATTTAAACAACTTTTGATATTACATGTCCTTTCATCCATGCTTGACTGCATATTGACATAAGTAGCCTTCCCTCAAATAATACTTCATAGGTGAAGCATTCAACATTAGGTATTCAATATGCTTAACCTGCAGGTGTTAGTCCATAGCCAAAAATACACAATCCAAAGTATTTTCTTGTTTAGCAGTATTAATTTTACTAGCAGTTTTAACTAACAGTATTAAGTATAACTGACAGTACTAGTTATACTTAGCGGTACTAATGGATAAAACTAACAGTACTAATCCTTTACAAAACTTTACAAAGACATAAAGAGATTTAAACATTAAGGATTAAGCATTCCAATACCTGAGACCAAGAACTGAAACCTTCCAGCATCAAAACCTTTTGTAAGAAGATCTGCAACATTATGTTCAGTATTAAATTTAACCATTTGAATTAACTTTTTAGCATTGCAATCTCTTATAAAATGATGTCTAATCTCTATATGTTTTGTTTTAGAATGTTGAACTGGATTTTCAATAATGCATATAGTACTGTTATTATTAATGTGAATCATAATATTCATGAAATTATACCCATAATCTAGCAATTGGTTTTGAATCCAGAGTACTTGTCCACAGCAACTAGCAGCAGCCACATATTCAACTTCAGTTATAAAGGTGGCAACCACAGTTTGCTTCTTGCACTGCCAAGATATCAACCTGTTTCCTAAAAACTGACAACCTTTAGTTGTTGACTTCCTATCTTGAGTGGCTCCAGCATAGTCACTATCAGTGTAAGCAACTAGTTCAAATGGAGAATCTCTAGAGTACCAAAGGCCTAATGTTGGTTTGCCTTTCAATTATCTAAAAATTCTCTTGACTACTAAGAGTGAGATATCTTTGGAGTAACTTGGAATCTGGCATATGCACATACTGCAAACATGATATCTGGTCTAGATGCTGTAAGATAGATCAAGGACCCTGATTCGTCAGAATCTATATATACGTAATTATAAAATATAATATATGATGGAAAATTACCAAACTACCCTTGAGGACAAAGGTAAAAAGGAAAATCTTCACAAATATATATAATATAATACGTATATAAACCGGGAAGTATGATTCCCGGGTCGTTATCCCCCAACGACTTGTGAAATTGAAACCACGTTTGATGTTCGGACAATGATTTGAATTGAAGACAAAGATTGATTTGATTATCTACTTTTAAAAATTAAAATTAACAAATTATAACAATTAAGCACGAAGACAAATAACGGGAAACCAAAATTTAACTAAAAACGCAAAACGGGACCCCTAAACGGAGGTCAAAAACCCTAAATTTCTAAAATTAAACCTAACTTAAAATTTTCTTTTTAAATGGACTCTATTTGACTAAAAAGTAAGTTTAAAGAAAACTAGAACAAAAACGGAGTTGAAATGAGCGTTAAAACACGAAAAACGAGAACGGGAACGAATCCCGTTCTTTAAAAATCGAATTTTTGCAAATTAGACCCTACGAAAGCAAAACTAATTTTCCTATAAACTTTATGATAAAATAAAATTTTCTAAAAAATATTTATATTTTTTTGATTATTTTCTTATTTTTTAAGATTTTTTAAAATTTTTAATAAAAATAAATGTTTAAAAATACTTAACTATCTATAAAAATTCTAGAAAAATTACAGAAATTAGCTTATTCCTATTAGATCCTAAGAAAAATAAGCTTGAGATCACAGCTTATTGAATAAGCTATGAAATAAGCTATAACAGCTTATTAAGCTTATAAGGGCTAGATGTGTATAAAAAAATAAATTGTGTAAGAGTCTAATGAAAAAGACCCCAAGGCGCAGTGGTAGTGTGTGGTGTTATAAAGGGTTGAGAGTGTTGAGGTCGGGGGTTCGAGCCTTACTCACCCCCGACTTCCACTTTCCCCCTTTTTTTAGAAAACTCAAAGAACAAAAGTTGTAGATTACACTTTTTAAGCAACTTTAATAAAGACAATATAAGCTGAAACTTAATAATAAGTACAAAATCAGCTGTTTAAACCAGCTGATACAGAAAGTTGGCCTTTGAAAGCCAAAAAGCTAAATTTTACTTAATTGCTTGCATAGATCTCAAATAAGCACTAAATTCAAAACCAAAAGCTGTTTCTGAAAGCTTGTAATGTCTAGAAGCTAAATTTAATAAGCTACCTTAACTGAAAATACTTTAAAACTTCTAAATCTATTGATCTAAGCAGCTAACTCAGGGAAACACACTTTAAGCTCAAAAACTTAATTAAGCTAAAATCCACATTAAGCTACTACTGATCTTGAACTTTTGAAATCTTAACAAACTACTTATAAGCTATAAATCTGATTCATAAAAACTAATCCTATAAGCTAAAATTCTAACACTAGAAGCTAAATCTTACTTACTACTGTTTTTGGCTTTTTTCAAAATTTTAATGAATTTTAAAAGCTATTTTACCCTATATAATAAGCTAGAATATGAAAAGCAAGTTTTAATCTAACTTTACCTATATGTAAACTATAAGTCTACTTGATTTTGAAAGATAAAAACTACTCTAGCTAGCTTAATTTTGAACAAAAAGAATTGCAGTTTGATACTGCACTTGGTCGTACCTGATGTTCACCGAAAGTGGGTTAAACCAATTTGCAGTTGACCTTAGGGGTCAAAACTGCTCTGCACACTCCAAATTAGTGTGAATAAACATTAAACAACCAATGTCCAAGCTTAAAAAAACTTGGATCAAAAACCTCTTTTTACCTTAGAAAGAAAATCTTCCCCTGGTGCACAGCCTTGAAAACTAAACTTTAACTTGCTAAATTCTAAAGTCTAATCTATGAAAACAACTTTACTACTGGTTTTAAGTGAATTTAAAGCTAGTTCAAAATCAATTTGCAACCTAGCTTGACTTTTGAAGGTCAAACACAACAAATCCAAACACTCCTTTAATTATATGAAAATTCAATTTAGCTTATGAAAATGAATTCTAATAATTAAAACTTGAAAACCAGATGATAATAAGCTAATATAAATCCTATTAAGCAAAATTAATAAGCTATAAGCTAAACTAGTAATTTTGTATTTTATTTTTTTAACTGTTTTTATGAAAATACAAAGCAAACTAACCTATAAAAAAATTGATTAAACCTAATTTAACCTATAAATTCTACACAGACAAACAACTATGAGAGATTTAAACCAACAATTAAAGACCAAAAGGACTTAAGCAGTACTAACTTTAGGTTAGTATTGCTGATCCAAACACTCCCTTAATTTCATAACAATCAATATTAGCTTGAGAAAATGAAATCTAGCTAACCAAACTCAAATACCAGATAGTTAACAGCTTTTCTCCACTTATATAAACTTAAAACGATAAGCTATTAAGACAGAAACTAAGCTTAACTAATTATGCTCATATTTTTTTACTTTTTGACAGATTAAAGACAACTAAGATGTAAACTAAGTTCTATTCTATCAGACTTAAAAACAGATTATTAAAAACACTTAACAAGCACAATATTATAGAATTAAGCACCAATAAGCAAGAGATAAGCAAAAATAAGCAACTATAAGCTAAGGAATTAAGAACAGTAAAGTAAATTAAAACTTACAAATGGCCTTAGCTAAACAAAGGCAATTAAGGCTCAATGAGCTGTCTACAAGCTCCAGCTTATCCTAAGATAAGCTGGTAAGGGTCCCATAAGCTCTTCCTTGTTAAGCTTATCATCCATAAGTCCATTTATCCAAAGCAAAGGTAATTAACTGATTTAATTTGTTTAAGTAGATTAAGAGCTTATTAATAGCTCACTTTGAGCTTAGAGACTCAAAGTGCTTGATCTGAGCTTATGAGAGTAGCTTATGAAACAAGTGAACACAGTCATTTGAGAGAAATAAGAGCTTATAAGTGAAAACAGTTTATGAAAATTAAATGATGATTTTATTAATGATTAAAAACGGATTACAATACTTAATAAAAGGAAATTACAAGAGCTTGAAAGAAAATTACAATTTTAAACTAAAAAGTTACATAAGCTATTTTATAAACTAGAGAAAAATGCAAGAAAAGAAGATATCTATGTGTGAGTGAGTGAGGGCTATTTATAGCCTGCCAAAGATGCTTCTAGGTCTTCTGGCCTCTCTTGGATCCTGTCCCTTCATTCCTTCAATCATTGGATGTCTATTGTGGTCCGTTGGATTAGATTTAGCTCACACGGATTGCCAGCGTGGCAATCCGTGATTGTGACACCTTGTGCTTCTTTCGTGAGATGTTATAGCACAAAATCCATCTCCCTTGTGTTTGTTGTCAGACCACGTGTCATTCCCCTTTTGGGTTTGGACCAATAGGAGCTTTGAGTGACGTTTCATGGTGCCATGTCATTCCTTGTAGCTCGAATCTTATATCCACGCCATCAATTTCATTTTGCCCCTTGATTTTGACATTGGGGTAAAACGAAAGAGACGGTGAATAGTGTAAACCACTTTTCCCGCTCCTTTTCTTTTATAAAGGGGTGTTTGATTTTTACCCGGGTTTATAACTTCGGGGTTATAAAGGTTTTGGGCCTGGGCTTGATTTGGGCTCGGGCTTGATTTGTGTTATAAGAAAGTTAACGAGTGTTAACTTTTATTAATAGAAAGTTAACACCGTTAGGGCTTTAAGGGACCATTTTTGTAATTTGGTTAATTATGAGGGAATGGTTTGGTAATTTTTGGATTTTGTCTTTTTGTGTTGACCATGTTTGACTGAAGGTTGACTTGAGTTGACTACTGTTGACTTTTGATAGCATTCTCCCGGCTCTTTGTGTGCTCTTCCGTTCCCGTGTTCGTATTTGTCCGGTTTTGACCGTTTTCTTGAGATTTTTGCAATATCCGTACCTACACAATCACAAAGACAAAACAAGCAATATTCAAGCATTTAAAGCACAATTTTGTCTTTTTAGGGCCATTTTTGATATAAAACGGATATGTGTTTTCACACATATCAAAATTCCCCAAACTAAGCGATTGCGTGTCCTCACGCAATCATTTTATATCTTAAGTAGAGTGTTCCATATGAATGTCAACATAGATCACCTCATAGCAACATACTATGCTTTACTTCCACTTAGAATAATGAAGTTTAAAGCGAGATCATCCCATTGTTAGCGACTTCTCAGTCCTCTGGCATCATCCCAACCTTTGCGCTAAGTGACCAGGCTTTTGACACCCCACAGAGACTAGTATCGGGACTCACGGACCTTAGGTTTCAAAAACTCTCAGGTTTCCCGAATATTCATAGCTTATAAAATAGAATAGTCAAAGTTCAAAAGCATATTTGAATTTAACAAAAAGAAATCTATTTATTAATTTAAAATTAATACATTATGCAAATTTAAACCCCTCGACCCTTTTAGAAGGCTCAACATCGTTGTGAACCGCTAAGATACAGCCAAACTTTATCAGTCTCAAAAACCGTAATTCTTTAATTCCTTACTAAGGGTTTTCTTAGAAGACTACCACATCGGATATTTGAGCCGACAAGAAGTAGTAAACTTTTATCACCCACAGCTTTTATTATAATATTTCTAATTATTTTCTTTATCAATTTTTTTTACTTTACTTTATATATAGAAGACTTCTTTTTGAAAAATTCAAGTATAAATTTGAACTAAAGACTAAATTTTAGCTATATTAATACATAAAAAATTATTGATTTAAGTTTAAGTCTCCAAAAACCAGCACGAACTATTAATACCAGTTAAGAGCTTATGGAGAAAAAGCCAACAAGTTACATACATAGCCTTACGATTTCCCGAATAATCTTTGTTGAGCATCCTACTCATCTTAACTCTATCATTTTTCTTTTTTCGCGAATTGCGAACGCTTAGCCTAAAAGTTAAGGAACAAGCTAGAGCTCAACAAAGACCCTCGAGTTCGGGTCAAAAATTTAACCGCTTATTTCTTACCCAACAAGAAAGTCAAAATTTGTGACAAAACACTTATTTTATTTTTGAAAATTTTAAATTTTTTCATATTTTTGAAAATTTTGGTGGGAAAACAGGGTACGTGAGAACAACGGGTAAAAGTAGGTAAGATCATATCGAAGATATACTACCCCATACTAAAATCAAACATTGTCCTCAATGTTTCCTAGCCTAAAACTTAAAAACCCCATACAAGAACTTAAAAAGGTCGAATGCATAACTCAAACATGAAGAAAGTATCACAAATATCTTAAGCCGTTTATTAAGTGTGCTACAAGATAAATGTTAGACGATAATAATCTTTAGGATATCGGATTTCCCCAAACTAATGGCAAGCAAAGGCTAGGAAGCTCGAGTGGACCGGGACAAAACACCGAACACGAGAGTCTTCAGAAAATTTGGGTTCAATCCTGCAAACAATCACAAGTACAAACAACAAACACAAAGAACAGAAGAGTAAAAGCCTCCTCATAACACATTAGAAACTAGAAAGAAAATGCATAAGCATGGGGTGCCTCCCACGAAGCGCTTTGTTTTTGGTAACCGAGTCACATAGCTTGACTCGATCCCTGAATTCATTTGTCCTTAGGGAGAGTGTGGAGATCCTGGACTTCCTTTGGTGGTAAGTCCCCTCCGAAGTAATGCTTCACACGATGACCATTCACCTTAAAGTTTAGACCATCAGGTTGAGATAACTCAATAGTTCCGTATGAAAAAACTTTGGTGATGGTGAAAGGTCCTGACCAACGAGTTTTAAGTTTTCCGGAGAATATCTTAAGACGAGATTTGAAGAGTAAAACTCAATCACCAACATTGAAAATACGGGTTTTGATCTTGGAGTCGTGAAGCTTCTTCGTCCTCTCTTTATAAATCAAAGAATTCTCGTA
Source organism: Tanacetum coccineum (assembly GCA_026074375.1). Taxonomy (NCBI): domain Eukaryota; kingdom Viridiplantae; phylum Streptophyta; class Magnoliopsida; order Asterales; family Asteraceae; genus Tanacetum; species Tanacetum coccineum. The sequence goes on along the minus strand of BQNB010015168.1, from coordinate 48,637 downwards.
AGCTTGATCACGAAGCTCATTAAGTTCATTCAGTTGAAGCTTCCAGTGATCACCCAGCGATTTTAATATCGTAGTAAGCATGGATATCAAAGCCCAGTATGCTTTATGCTCATAACTCAATTGGATAGATGGCAAGACTTCCATAAACAAGCTTGTATGTCGTAATCTACCAATCGGTGTCTTAAAAGCAGTACGAAATGGCCCACAAAGCTTCATTATAATTTGTCCATAGTCAGACCATGAGAGAGCAAAACGGTTTTCTCCAACCGTCCTTTCTAGAATACATTTAAAACCTCGATTGGACACCTCCACTTGACCGCTCATTTGAGGGTGATAAGAGGTAGCTAGACGATGTGTGACCCCATAGTTAGACATTACTTTAGCAAACTGCTCATTACAAAAATGGGTCCCACGATCGCTTATTATAGTCAGGTGTTCAAATCGGGTGCAAAAGAGATTTTAAAACTTTACTACAACTCTAGCATCATTTGTGGGGAGCACCTTTGCTTCAACCCATTTCGAAAGATAATCAACAACTACCGAGGATGTATTTATTTCCTCTTGAAGACGGAAATGTCCATAAAAATCATACCCCATACATCGAAGAATCACAAACTTGGATGGCGTTGTGAGGTATCTCAACTCTTTTGTGAAAATTTGCCTTGTCTTTGACAACGTCATCACAAGTTTTGAACATCGTAATGGGGCATCTCGATATATGGTAGGCCAAAGAAACCGCATCAAATACTTTTTGATTGGTGCGATTGGCACTATGATGGCCCCCGTGGGTCCTTTCATGATTAAGCTTTGGAGGATCTCAAGAGCTTCTAGGCCCAACATGTGTACATCACCGTCGAATTGATTTGATCCGCACAAGTAAGAAAAAAGATCGGTATCGTCCCCAGAAATAATGTTTAACTCCTTAAAAACTTTCTCTTTTGTTGAGTTTGGACATATCCTTTGATAATAAATTCCCCGCATGGTAGTTTGCATAGTCCCGCAAAACCATGGGTACTTTCACTAGAAATAACTCAAAGAGTTTCTAAAGGGTCAAATGTTCAGTTATGTTGCTTTGTTATTTCATAATACTCCTTGTTTGGGGAGGATTCCAGAGTCTAGATAAATGTCTGCCGCAAGGTTCTCATTCCATTTTTTATAACGGATAGAGATATCAAATTATTGTAGGAGAAGAAGCCCACCAGAGCAACCTCCGGCATAGCGCTTGTTTGGTTCATAAGGTACTTAAAGCCGATGATCCATATACACTAGCTTGGATAAGACAAGATCTGGCCGAACTTTTCAAAAGCATTCACAACGCAAGCATTTCCTTTTCCGTGGTAGTGTAATGAATTTGAGCTTCAGTCATAGTCTTGCTAGCATAATGTATAGGCTAAAAATGCTTCATCTATTATGTTGTCCTAAAACCACAGCACCCACAAACGCGAAATTACTTGCATCCACATGAGTTTCGTAAGTTAAGGTTTCCCAATCCGGGACAACTAAGATTGAATGCTTCGTAAGCATCTTTTAAGAGTCTGAAAACATCAATACAATTCCTAGAAAACACAAACGTGTTTTCCTCTTAATAAGGTGAGTCATTGTTCTATCAATTCTGTAAAAAAGTCTTGAATAAATTCGGCGATAAAAACCCGCATGACCTAGGAAACTCCTAACACCTTTAACGGTAGTCGGGTGAGGGAGCTTAGCGATAACATCGACTTTAGCACGATCAACCTCAATTCCCAACTTTGAAATTTTATTCCCTAGACCACAATTCCGCTTTTACACATAAAGTGCACTCCATCCTCAATAAGACTAAATCGTGTCTTCACACCGTTTTAGCATATTTTCTAAATTGGAGAGGCACAACAAAACTATCCCCAAAGAATCGAGAATCATCCATAACCACTTCCCCATGGTTATTTTTCGATCATATCAGAAATATGGCCATCATACACCGTTGAAAAGTTCCGGGACATTAACACAACCAAATGGCATGCGACGGTACGCGAAAGTCTTCTATACGGCATGTTAAAGTAAGTTTTCTCCTGGTCCTCGGGGATTCTATTGTATTTGGAAATACCCTGAAAATCCATCTAGAAAACTATAGAACTCATTCCCAGCTAATCTTTCTGTCATCTGATCCATAAACGGTAATGGAAAATGATCTTTTCGAGTCGCTTCATTTAAGTTCCTATAGTCGATACAAACTCTCCATCCGGTAACTAAACGAGTCGAAATTGAATTTTCCATTCCTCTTCATTAGCTAACAACGGTTATTCTATTCTACCTTTCTTGGAACATAAATGCACTGGACTACCCATGATGGGCTTGTTAGAGATCGGGTAAATCATCCGGCATCAAAAGTTTTAGGACCTTCCTTTTTGATTACCTCATGAATTTTTGGGTTAACCATCTTTGACATGAACCGTAGGTTTAATAATCAGTCTCCAACAAGATTTAGTGGGTACAAAAACGAGGGTCGATACCATTGTTGTACGAGATTTTTCCAAGCAATGGCCCCCTTTGTTGAGATTGAGCACCGTGTTAAGAGAAGCACCTTTTTATCATTTTTTAAAACCTTTTGCAATATATTTACTGGTGACTTCTTCCGTTTTCTTCCAAGAAAGCATATTCTAAGTGAGACGACAAATCTTTTAACTCTAATTTCGGAGGCTCTTCAATTGAAGATTTTGCCTCGGTCACTTCACTTTGTTTAAGGTCCATCGGAGGAAGTTGAAACGGGTCATTATTTAATAATTTTTTCAATCAAACAAATATCTTCCTCCGGATTGAAATCGGCATGATCAATTTCGTAAATCGAATCATCTAAGATAAGCTTCAATTTCTTCCAAAATATTCGGAAGATCAATGGGCTCAAACGTCAGGGATGGTATTGCCACCCGACAGCTTAGGAAATCCTAGAAAATTCCAGAGCACTACTCCTCACAAACTACATCAATGATGTCAATTCGGTTTACCCCGACTTGTCCATTTGTAAGGAGTACTCGTGGTTTGATCTATGAAATTAAAAGTGACACAGCTTCGACATCAATCTCGAAGGGTGTATTTAATTCTCCATAAACATCCGAATTAAGCACGACCGGTCTCAGAAGGATCTCCCAAGTATGAAGGACTCCGAGGATCGACTACCGTCGAAATCGACAAACAACAAAGTCGGTAGGAAAATGAAATGTTTCCTACTTTGACAAAAACTTCTTCGCAAGTCCTTTAGTGATACGTAATTGATCGTATCCGCTAACTCTAAATGTCATCCGAGTTGGTGTAAAGTTCTGGCATATGAAAGCTTTTTTCCAAATAGAAAGAGGCATAAGATTTATGCTATTTGCGCCAAGACATCGGCCAGGCGTGACATACATCCAATCCCGGGAAATTACATGGAATGAAGAAACTTGCCTGGGATCTCTCAAGTCTTTTTTGGGAAAGAGCTTTTTAGAACATCGTCGAGCAATTCTCGTTTAATGGAATATTAGCTAACTCAAGCAACTTTTCCTTATTCATGAGCAAACTCTTAAATACGTAGGAGAAAAATCTCGGCATCAACGTAAAGCATACCCGAAACTAATGTCGAAGCGCAAATCTTGAAAGATTTGGAAGATCTTCTCCATTTGATTCGAAGCTTTATCACGTGACTTTTGATTATCACGTCGTGAAGGATATGTGATATTTGGCTTAGGTAAATTCTTATCAGATTCCGGAATGGGAGTGGTTTTAGGCAAAGTCGTCAGAACATCGGGTTCCGAAATAGAAATGGGGATAACCGGAGGTAGGATTTGATCGGTACTTCCTTGGAAATTTGTTTGCTCTTTATCCGTTGTCTCCTCGGTTTCCTCCATATCCACTAACCTTTTTAGGAGAAGTATTAGTAGGATTCTGAGTTTCCCTCGTAAAGCAACACCACGTCGAGTATTTATAGCTGGATCATCTCACCCTTCAGTTTTGGGATTGTGTTACTCAAGAGTACCGGAAGTTGTAGGCTAGTGGTTTTTTGAAACAAGTCCACAAATCATGTTTTGCAAATTATTTTGAAAGTGGTTTGTATGATACTCAACAATGACGGCTTGTTGAGATTTTATCGTGTTTTGAATTTCATTCTTAAGGTCTCCTTTCAACGAGTTGATTTGACTTTACATGTTCCTTAACATCTGATCATTATTCCTCTTGTAACTTGAAAAATCATTTGAAATTTCTTGTTGAACTTGATTATTAGGCCGGTCTTTGAAACACCTTGCATTTGCTGAGCATGAGCTTGATAAGGTTGAGCTTGGTAAACTGGTGGTTGACTAGTCGGATGTTGATACACTAGTCCTTGGTAGAAATTATTTCCACGGTTTTGATTGAAATTGGTTCCTCGATTTTGGTTGAAATTATTCCCTTGATTCTGATTGAAACGGTTTTGATTGTTTTGAATCGAAGGAAAACCAGGAGGTCGGATTTGGTTTGCAACTATCGGTGGTCTAGAATTGGTATTTCCTTGATTAAAATTGGCTGCAGCAGCTTGTGAAACGTACTCTTGAATGTTGTCTCGATAAACGTTGCCATCGGTGGCCGGACAATTCTTATAAGAATGAGCACCTCCATAAGTTACAAAACTCTGCTCGACCGCTTTTACGGGTGCAGGAGCTTGGGCTTTTTGTTTGTCGATAAGCATAGTCTTCATCATATTCTTAAGTTCAGAAACTTCGGTTGTAAGAGCAGCAACATCTGGTGAAATTTCAGGAGTAGATGAATTTGAACTCACTTTTGCAACGACTGCCTTGTTTTGTGAATTACGAACCTTGGATTTACTTTTGATAATTCTTAAGCATTCACAAGGCATCTTATCCAAAAAGTTTCCACCCGTAGCAGAATTTAATGAATCTTGATCATTAACATTCAAAGCATTGTAAAACGTATCTAGTTGATGTAATTCTGAAAATTCGTGATGTGGGCATGCTCGAAGAAGGTCATTAAATCGATCCCAAGCCTCGTAAAACGATTCGTCAAATCTTTGTTGAAATCTCGTGATTTTGTTACGAAGATTTGTCATTTTTGAAGGAGGAAAGAATTGATTAATGAATTTTGAAACAAGATCATCCCATGTTAAAATTGACCGAGGAGGTTCTTTTTCTAGCCAAATCCAGGCTGAACCTTCAAGAGAAAATGGAAAAAGCATAAGCTTAATTGGCGTGCTTGGAATGTCCGAGAATCTCATTGTTGAGGTAATCTTATTGAAATAACGGATGTGAGCATGTAGATCCTATTTATCATGTCCGAAAAACTGTTTGTTTTGAACAAGATTGATCAACCCATGCTTTAACTCAAAGTTAGCATTGATTTTAGGAATTACAATTGCATCCTCGTACCCCTCGGTGGGTGCTTGAAGCAATTGTGCCATAGTCCGGTTATCAGCCATCAGAACTAGGAGAGGATTAACAAAAGGTTCTTTTAAATGAAATGGTTGTACAACAGCCGGATGGGCTTGTTGTTGATGGTTACGGTTGCGGGTTTGAGAACGAGTGCGCATGCACAAAGTAAAAAAAGAAAATTTAAACTAAATTTTTTTTTAATTTTTTTTTAATAAACTATTTTAACGGATAACGAGATAGACAACTTAAACCAAATAATCAAATTTACTTCACGGTAGCTCTTAAAATTTTTTACTTTTTAAGGTGAGCCGTATTTCATAAATGACACAAATGGTAAGTTTTTAAATCTTTGATTCGAGTTGGGAACTTACAAAATGGATAATACCTCAATTGAAGGTATTATTTGTTGGTGTTCTTTTACCAACTTTGTTTATTTTATATTTTTTTTATGGACAATTTTTTATATTTTTGATTTTTTTTATATGATAATTATACTAAAAAGAAAAGGAAAATATTTTTTTTAATTTAATTTTAGATTTTTTAACAAAAACAAAACTTTCAAAAATGAAAGGGTTTTCAAATCACGATCAACAAATTTCAAACGAGAGAATCTTAATCACAAATCCTCGGCAACGGCGCCAAAAATTGATTCGTCAGAATCTATATATACGTAATTATAAAATATAATATATGATGGAAAATTACCAAACTACCCTTGAGGACAAAGGTAAAAAGGAAAATCTTTACAAATATATATAATATAATACGTATATAAACTGGGAAGTATGATTCCTGGGTCGTTATCCCCAACGACTTGTGAAATTGAAACAGCGTTTGATGTTCGGACAATGATTTGAATTGAAGACAAAATTGATTTGATTATCTACTTTTAAAAATTAAAATTTACAAATTATAACAATTAAGCACGAAGACAAATAACGAGAAACCAAAATTTAACTAAAAACGCAAAACGGGACCCCTAAACGGAGGTCAAAAACCCTAAATTTCTAAAATTAAACCTAATTTAAAATTTTCTTTTTAAATGGACTCTATTTGACTAATAAGTAAGTTTAAAGAAAACTAGAACAAAAACGGGGTTGAAATAAGCGTTAAAACACGAAAAACGAGAACGGGAACGAATCTCGTTCTTTAAAAATCGAATTTTTGCAAATTAGATCCTACGAAAGCAAAACTAATTTTTCTATAAACTTTATGATAAAAGAAAATTTTCTAAAAAAAATTATATTTTTTTGATTATTTTTTTATTTTTAATGATTTTTTAAAGTTTTTAATAAAAATAAATTTTTAAATATACTTAACTATCTATAAAAATTCTAGAAAAATTTCAAAAATTAGCTTATTCTAATTAGATCCAAAGAAAAATAAGCTTGAGATCACAGCTTATTGAATAAGCTGCGAAATAAGCTATAACAGCTTATAAAGCTTATAAGGGCTAAATGTGTATAAAGAATAAATTGTGTAAGAGTTTAATGAAAAAGACCCCAGGGCGCAGTGGTAGTGAGTGTGTTATAAAAGGGTTGAAAGTGTTGAGGTCGGGGGTTCGAGTCTTGCTCACCCCCGATTTCCACTTTCCCTTTTTTTTATTTTTAAAAACTCAAAGAACAAAAGTTGTAGAGGACACTTTTTTAAGCAACTTTAACAAAGACACTATAAGCTCAAGCTTAATAATAAGCACAAAATCAGCTGTTTAAACCAGCTGATACAGAAAGTTGGCTTTTGAAAGCCAAAAAGCTAAATTTCACTTAATTGCTTGCATAGATCTCAAATAAGCTCTATTTCTAAATTCGAAAGTTGTTTCTGAAAGCTTATAATGTGTAGAAGCTAATTTTAATAAGCTACCTCAACTAATAACACCTTTTAAACTACTTAATCTAATGATCAAAGTTGCTAACTCAGGAAGAACATTTTTAAGCTCAAAAAACAATTAAGCTATAATCTAAAATAAGCTACTACAGAAGCTAAGCTTTTGAGAACTTATTACTCTACATATAAACTATAAATCCAAATCATAAAAACAGATACCACAAGCTTAAATCTAACAATGAGAATCAAAATCTACTAGCTACTGTTTTTGGTTTTTTTAGATTTCTTATGAAATTGAGAAGCTAATTTACCCTAGAAAACAAGCTAGAAATTGAAAGATCAGTTTTAAACTAACTTAACTAACATGTAAACTCTATGCCTACTGAATTTTAAGGATTAAAAATTACTATTGCTATCTTAAATTTGAACTAAAAAGACTGCAATTAGAGACTGCAGTACTCTATTTGTTGCACAAACAAAATGGTAAAAACCAAATGCAGCTGACCTAGAGTGGTCAAACTAGCTTTACACACTCAAAATGAGTGTGTACTAACACTAAGTAACAATATCCAAGTTTAGGAAAGCTTGGATCAAAAATCTCTTTACTAGCTAAAATAGAAATTCACCCCTGGTGCAAAAAAAGTCTCCCCTGATGCAAATCTAGAAATCTAAAATCAACCTTAACTCACTAATTATGAAATTGATCTATTGAAAAACAAGTTTACACTATGATTTTTTAAATGTGATTTTAAAACATGTTCAAAAATTTTATCAAGCCCATTTTTGTTTTGATGGTCAAAATCAAAATCCAAACAACTCCTTTTAAACATATGAAAACTCAATTTAGCTTATGAAAATGAAACAATTAATTAATTGAAACTTGAATAAACAGATTATATTAAGCTAATATTAATCCTATTGAGCAAATTAAATTGACTAATATGAAAAATCTATAAAGCTAAGCTTAAACTATATTTTTGGATTTTTTTATAAGAATTTTAATTGAATTTTATCAAACAACGTGACTATGTAATTTGTTTAATTCTCTCTAACCTATAATTTCCTACAAAATTAATCAACTAGAAAGATTAAAATCCGACAATAACACAAAAGGACCACTTAACAGTTCTAAACTTAGGATTTAGTACTGTCTTGTCCAACACCCCTTAAACATCTCAAATTCCATTTTAGCTAGCAATATAAGATCTACATGAAAAAACCTCAAAAGACCAAATGATAACCAGCTTATAACAGACTTAATAAACTTATTTTAACTATTAATTAAGCTAGAAACCAAGATCTAAAGACTATGCTAATATTTTTTTTTGGTTTTTATTGATTTATAAGACAAAATAAGTAAAACTATGGTCTAACCTACTTAAGCTGAAAACACATAGCAAAACATAATCAAAAAGCACAATATCAAAGATATAAGCTCAAATAAGCTAACACTTAAGCAAAATAAGCAGTTTTAGACTAGTAATTTAAGGACAAAAGAAGTAAATGAAAACTTACAGCAACCTTAGACGAAACAAATGGTAAGTAGTGCTCAAAGAGCTTTGTCTAAGCTCTAGCTTGTCTAGAAGACAAGCTAGTATAAGTCCAATAAGCTATTCCAGTTTTTGTCTTATCATCCAAAAGCATTAGATCATAAGCAAAGGTTCTTAACTGATTTTAAAGTTTAAATAGATTAGATGATTAATTCAGCTAAAATCTAAGCTTAGAGACTTAGATGAGCTTGTGAGAAGCTTGTCCAACAATAACAGCTTATTAAACCATATTTGAAGAAAAAATGATGGCTTATGTAAGAGTAAGACTTAATAAGAAAACTTTTGTATTTTTAGAAAAACAATGTTTACAATTCTTGAAATTAAACTTGACATTAAGAGATACTAGCTATTATTAGTTTAAAAAAAATACATAAGCTAATTAGCTGTAAAAAATTACAAACTAACTATCTCCTGATGTGTGTGAGAGTAAGGATATTTATAGCCATCTGTTGAAGCTTCTAGGTCTATAGTTAGTTACACGCTCCTCTCAATCCCTGCCCTTCATTCCTTCAATCATTCGAAGACTAATCTTGGCATTAGTCACATCTTGCTCTCACGGATTGCTTAGCGTGGCATTCCTTAATTGTGAACTGGTTTGTGCTCTCTTTTTTGCTAGTGAGTGGCCCGAGTGTAAAATTACTCTTTCTTTTGTGCTTTCTTTACTTTGCCCGTGTGTCACATCAAGTGGGTTTGGACCAATGAGAACATTTTGATGACGTTTTACCCTGCCAACGTGTACTTTCACCCTTGAATTACCCAATCGTATGGCCAATTTATATTTGGCCTATGTTTTTACCTTCGTGGTTAAAGGTTGAGGATGATGAACAGTAACAACTGTCATTCCCGCCCTTTTCTTTTATACAGGGTTTGTTTGACTTTTTGGTTTTACCCGGGTTATAACTTGGGGTTTATAAGAACTTTGGGCCGGTGTTGTAGTTGGGCTTGGACTTGATTTGTGTTATAAGAAAGTAACGGGTGTTAACTCTTTTAGTTATAAGAGTTAACACTGTTAGGGCTTTAAGGATTGTTTTTGTAATTTAGTTAACTTTGAGGGACTGGTTTGGTATTTTTAGGATTTTTGTCATTTAGTGTTGACCATGTTTGACTGAAGGTTGACTTGAGTTGACCATTGTTGATTTTAGATAGCATTCTCCCGGCTCATTGTGTGCTCTTCCGTTCCCGTGTTCGTGTTTGCCCGGTTTTAACCGTTTTCTTGAGATTTTTGCAATATCCTCATCCTTAATAATCACAAGGACAAAAACAAGCTGTATTCAAAGATTTTTAAGCACATTTGTGTTCTTTTTAGGGCCCATTTTTGACATAAAAATGGATATGTGTTTTCACAATATCAAAAATTCCCCAAAAACTAAGCGAATAGCGTGTCCTACGCAATCATTTTCTGCTCTATAAACCAAATACATCAAAAACTTCCCAAGCTTAAATTCTTTGAAAGTAGCCCACCCAACCAGCCCCCCCCCCCCCCCACCCCCCCCCCTTTTTGCCGGACCCCAGACGTACGCTTAAGGGAAATCACAAAGTTATTAAACAACACACCTTTTTCCCATTTTTCTAAAACTTTTCCAATTTTTTTTAACTAAATGAGATTATTTCGACTTTCGTTATTTCCATAACTGTTAGGGATCATAGAACAGATTGCATTTCGATCCGATAATGCCCCGAAAAGGGTAAATTCATCGTCCTCGATTTTTCACTTATCCAATCCATGCTAAAATTATATCACAGCTAAAATATTAGTAAGGTTGCTAATACTGCTCATATTTGAACTTGTGAATTTTCACTCCCGACATTTATTTTATTTTAAGTGAATGTGCTATTTATGGATTTCATCCATGGAACCAACGTTTTGCATACCATCTATGCTTTACTCGTTCTACCTAAGATAATGAGTTTGAAGGCGAGATCATCCCCATGAAGCGGAGACTTCGTCTCGGTAATCCAACCTTGCGGCTATAATGTGACCAGGTTTTGACCACTACAAAGACTAATATCGGGACTCACTGACCTTATGTTTAAAAAACTCTCAGGTTTCCCGGATATTCATAGCTTATAAAATAAAATAGTCAAAGTGCAAAAGCATATTTGAATTTAACAAAAAGAAATCTATTTATTAACTTAATTTAACTATTTAGACCTTTTATGCTAATATGTATCCCTCGACCTTTTAGAAAGGCTGCAACATAGGTTGTGAGGCCGCATGATGCAACAAAATGTTATCAGTCTCGGGATCTTTCATTCTTATTATGGCTTTTTCTTTAGAAGACTACCACATCGGTTGTGAGCCGGCAAGAGGTAGTAAACTTTTATCAGCCCACAGCTTTTATTATTATTATTATTGTTTCATTCATCATTATTATTATTATTATTATTATTATTATTATTTTTAAGAAGACTTGTTTTTGAAAAATTCAAGTATAAATTTGAACTAAGACTAAAATTTTTGCTATATATTACATAAAAATTTGTTGATTTAAGTTTAATCTCCAAAAATAGCACACGTATATATAATCCGGTTTGAGCTTATAAGAAAAAAAGCAAAAGTTTCATACATGAGCTCTTAAGATTTCCAATTAATTCCTTGTTTAGATATCCTACTCATAACTTAACTCTATACATTTTTGTTCTTTGCGATAATCGCGAATACGTTTTGCTAATAGGTTAAGGAACAAGCTAGAGCTCAACACGCTCGATCGGGTCAAAATTTACTCTTATTCTTACCTAGCAAGAAAGTCAAATTTTGTGACTATAACACTTATTTATTTTTGAAAATTTTTATAATTTTTTTCATTTTGTGAAAAAAACTTTGTTGGTGGGAAATGGGTAATGAGAACAACGGTTAAAAGTAGGGGCATGATAATATCGAAGAGATTACTAACCCATACTAAATCAAACATTGGTCCTCAATGTTTCCTGCCTAAGACTTAAAATACCCATACGAGAACTCAAAAAGGTCGAAAGCCTAAACTAAAACCTGAAGAAAATAGCACAAATCTTTTGCGTTAATCCAAGTGTGCTAAAAGATATAAATGTTAATCGATAATAATTCTTTAGGATATCGGATTTCCCCCCCCCCCCCTAAAATAATGGCAAGCAAAGATAGGAAGCTCGAGTGGACCGGAACAAAATTACGAACACGGTGAGTCTTACAGTAAAAGTTCGGGTTAATCCTACCAAAACTAATCACAAGTATAAACAACAACTACAAAGAAACGAAAGAGTACACAGCCTTCTCGCAACATTAGAAAATAGAAAATGATAAAGCATGGGGTGCCTCACACGACATAGCTCTTTGTTTTTGGTAACCGTGTCACATAAGCTTTACTCGATTCCCTGAAGATTCATTCGTCCTTAGGGAGAGTGTGGTGTTCTGGACTCCTTTAGGTGGGTAGTCCCCTCGTTAGTAATGCTCTACACTCGATGACATTCACCTTAAATGTTTGGGGGTCCTCAGGTTGTGATAAACTCAATGTTCCGTATGGAAAAACTTTAGTGGATTATTTTTTTCGTTTTCTCTTGTATGCGGTGTTGAAAGGTCGTGACCAAAGGAGGTTTTAAGCTTTTCGGAGGATTATCGTTCTTAAGACAAAGAGTTGAAGAGTAAAACATCACGATCACCAACATTGAAAATGTCGGTGTTTTTTTTGATCTTTGAGATTCGTGCAAGCTTTTCTCGTCCTCTCTTTATTAAATCAAAGAATTCTCAATTAATCTTGATCACGAAGTCTCATTAAGTTCTTTTAGTTGAGCTTCCGGTGATCACCTTGGTTTTAAGATCGATAGTTAGCATGTTTAAAGCCCATTTGCTTTATGCTCTAACTTAATTGATAAATGGCAAGACTTTCCATAAACAAGCTTATAAGGTGTACAACCAATCAGTGTCTTAAAAGCAGTATGAAATGCCCACAAAGCTTCATCTAGTTTGTCAGACCATGAGGCACGATTTTCTCCAACCGTCCTTTCTAGAATACATTTTAAACCTCGATTGGACACTTCCACTTGACCGCTCGTTTGAGGGTGATAAGCGGTAGCTAGACGATGTGTGACCCCATGACTTAAGACATTATTTAGCAAACTGATCGTTACACAAAATGGGTCCCACAGTTCGCTTTATTATAGCTCTTAGGTTGTTTCACCAAATCGGGCAAAAAGTGAAAAAAGAGATTTTAATAACTTCACTACTAACTCTTTGCATCATTTGTGGGGAGGGCTTTAGCTTTAACCATTCGATAGATATATCACGGCTACATGGATGTATTTATTTCATCTTGAAGGCGGGAATATGGTCCCATAAATATTAATACCTCTTACATCGAGGTTTCACAAACTTGGATAGTGTTTTGAGGCATCTCATCTCGTTGTGAAATTTTGCCTTGTCTTTGACACGTATCACAAGATTTGATCATTGTATGGGCATCTCGATATATAGTAGGCAAAAGAACCAGCACAAATACATTTCGAGCGATGAGATTGGCTTCTATGATGGCCCCCGGTGGGTTCCTTCTTGGCAAGCTTTGAGGATCTCAAAGAGCTTCTGGGCCCAATGCACACACCGTCGAAATGATTTTGGAATCCCGCAACAAGTACGAAATAGTTAGGGATCAATCCCATAAATAATGTTTTAACGTCCTTTAAAATAACTTCCTCTTTTTGTTGAGTTAACCTATTCCTTTGATAATAAAATTCCCGCTGGTCTTTTGCATTAGTACACAAACCATGGGGTATTTCACTAGAATAATTAACTCTTAAGAGTTTCTAAAGGAAAATGTTCATTTATGTCTTTGTTTTCTAAACCACACGTTATGAGGATTGTCATGTCTAGATATATGGTCTGCCGCAAGGTTCTCACCTTCCTTTTTTATCACGGATGGTGATATTCAATTTCTTGTAGGAGGAAGAAACCCACGGAGCAGCAACTCGGCTTTAGCGTCTTGTTTTTTCATAAGGTACTTTAAAGCCGAGTGATCCGTATACACTATGCTTTTGGATAAGACAAGATATGCCGAAAACTTTTCTAAAGCATAACAAGGCAAGCTTTCCTTTTCCGTGGGGGCTAGTGTAAGATTTTGACTTCAGTCAATTAGTCTTTGTTAGCCATAATGTATAGGATGAAAATGCTTCTCTTTCGTTGTCTAAAAACTTGACCTATTGCGATATTCACTTGCATCCCACTGAGTTCGATGGTAGTTCAAATCCGGGAAGCTTAAGATATGGAGCTTTGGTAAGCTTCTTTTTAAGAGTCTGAAAAGCATCTATTACTATCCTTAGTAAAACACTAACGGTGTTTCCCTTCTCAAGAAGGTGAGTCATTGGTTTGCATTCTTAGAATGTCTTGGATAATCATCGGTAAAAATACCTGCATGACCTAAGAAAATCTAACACCTTTAACTGTTGTCGGGTGTCGGGAGCTTAGCGGTTAACATCGATCTTTAGCATGATTCGACCCTCAATTCCGACTTTGAATTTTTATGGCCCTAAAACAAATTCCTTCTCTCTCATTATGGCCTTCTTCTCATTAAGAACTAAATTCGTGTCTTCACACACATTGTAGCATCTTTTCTTTATTTGAGAGGCACGAATCAATACTATCCCCATAAACAGAGAAATCATCAATAAAACACTTCCATGGTCTTTTCGTCATATCTGGGAATATGGCCATCATTACACCGTTGGGAAAAGTACCGGGAGCTTTACACAAGCCATATGGCATGCGTCGGTACGCGGAAAGTTTCCATAGGGCATGTGAAAGTAGTTTTCTCCTAGTCCTCTGGGGATCTATTGGTATTTGGAAATAACCCTGAAAATCCATCTAAAATACAAAATAGAACTCATTCCCTGCTAATTTTCTATCATTGATCACATAAGCGGTAAATGGAAAAATGATCTTTTCGAGTTGCTGCATTTAATTTTCCTATAGTCGATACAAAACTCTCCATCCGGTAAACTAAACGTAGTTGAATACTTTATTTCATTCTCTCATTAGCACGACGGTTATTCCACTTTCTTGGGAACACTATGCACTTGACTAAACTCATGGGTGTCAGAGTTCGGGTATAAATCTTCCAGCTTCAGAAGTTTTAGGACCTCCTTTTTGTTTCCTCGTGAATTTTTAGGTTTACACGTCTTTGACTTTGAACCGTTAGTTTGGTTTATAATCATTTCTATAAGATTAGTGTGTACAAAACGAGGGTCGCTACCCTTGAGTCAGTGATTTTCCATGCAATGGCTCCTTTATGTGATTTGAGCACCTCTTTAAGAGAGCATCTTTTTATCATTGTTTTATAACTTTGCAATAATTACTGGTAACTTGTCGTTTTCTTCCAAGAAAGCATATTCTAAGTGAGACGGCAAATCTTTTAATTCTAATTCCGGAGGCTCTTCAATTGAAGATTTTGCCTCGGTCACTTCACTTTGTTTAAGGTCCATTGGAGGAAGTTGAAACGGGTCATTATTTAACAATTTTTCAATCAAACAAATATCTTCCTCCGGATTAAAATCGGCATGATCAATTTCCGGTGAAATAGAATCATCCTTAAGATTAAAGCATTCTATTTCTTCCAAACTGAATTTGATAGTAACACGGCTCAGAGTCGGGGTGGGATTTGCCACCCAAAGAAATTAGGTAATCCTAGGAAAATTCCTGGAAGAATACTCTCTGACAAAACTGATCAAATGACGTCAATTCGGTTTTTACAGGACTTGTCAATTTGTAGAGGATTATTCTCGTGGATTGTTCTAGAGTAATAAGTGATGGCTTCGTTATCAACCCGAAGGGTTTATTTCTTCTCCTTAACATTCTATTAATTGCACGATCGGTCTCAGATAGGATCTCCCAAGTATGGAGGTTCTTCGAGGATCGGCTTCGAAATCGACAACAATAACAAATTTAGTAGGAAAATGTATTTTCCCAACTCTTGACAAAAGCGTCTTCGGGGAGTCCTTTAGGGTAAGTAATTGATGGTATGGGGCTAACTCTAATTGTCATCCTAGTTGGTGTAAGTTCAGCAAAAAATAAATGCTTTTTTCCAAATAGAAAAGAGGTCATAAGATTTATGCTCGCTCCTAAGATCGGCCAAGGCGTGGCATTCTATTCCATTCCCGAGAATAGTACATGGGAAATAAGAAAACTTGCCGGGGATCTCCAGCTTTTCGGGAAGCTTTTTGAGACATAGCATTGCCGAGCATAATTATCATTTTATGGTATCTTAGCTAATCAAGCAACTTTTACCTCTCATTCATAAGCAACATAATCTTAATATAGGAGCAAATCTTGGCATCAAAAGTAAAGCATCCGCGAATCTTAATGTCAAGGAGCAAATATGGAATGATTTGGGAAGATCTTCTCCATTTGATTCGAAGCTTTATCACGGGACTTTTGATCATCACGTCGTGAAGGATATGGAATATTTGGCTTAGGTAAACTCTTCGGAATATCGGATTCCGGAATGGGAGTGGTTTTAGGCAAAGTCTTCGGAACATCGGGTTCCGGAATAGAAATGGGGATAACCGGAGGTGGGATTTGAGCGGTACTTCCTTGGAAATTTGTTTGCTCTTTATCCGTTGTCTCCTCGGTTTCTCGTTCCACTACCTTTTTAGGAGAAGGATTAGTAGGAATCGAGGGTCCCTCATAAGCAACACCACTTCGAGTAGTGATTGCTTTCATCTCACCCTTCGGGTTTGGGATTGTGTTACTTGGAAGAGTACCCGAAGTTGAGGCTTGGTTTTGAAACAATCTCATATCTATGTTTTTGGGTGCAAATTATTTTGAAAAGTGGTTTGTTGATTCATCATGACGGCTTGTTGAGATTTTATCGTGTTTTGAATTTCATTCTTAAGGTCTCCTTTCAACGAGTTGATTTGACTTTGCATGTTCCTCAACATCTGATCATTATTCCTCTTGTAACTTGAAAAATCATTTGAAATCTCTTGTTGAACTTGATTATTAGGCACTTGAAAAGGTTGGTTTTGAAATCCTTGGTTTTGAAAATTTGGAGCATGATTATTTTGATTTTGAAAACCTTGATTTCCATGAAAATTATTCCCCCGATTAAAATTATTCCCTTGAACATGATTCTGATTAAACCTATTTTGACCATTGTTTTGCACCGGAGCAAAACCTGGTGGTGCCATTTGATTACTAACATGGTTTGGAGGGTTAACTTGATTGTAAGTACCCGTAGTCGCACAAACACTAGCCTGATTGTTATCGGTAGCCGGACAATTATACCAAGAATGGGCACCACCACAAGTAACACAAGATTCCTCAACCGCTTTAACCGGAGCAGGAGTGACAACTTTTTTAGAAAACAGTCTCGAATAAATGTCGAAAGTTGATCTGCAGCTTATCGATTCTCTATCCGTTATTACTAGAAGTAGGCATTAATTCTAGAAGAAATTTGGATCTATTTCGTGGTATAACCTAATAACTTTTGATTTATTCTTAATTATGTTTAAAGCTTCTCTAGTCGTTTTACTCAAAAGATTTCCACCCGCCGCGACATTTAAGGAGTCTTGTTCATTCTCGTTTAAACGTTGTAATAATGGTATCAACTTGGTTAACTTCGTACATCCGTGATGGGGGGCATGCTTATGCCTACTACTTATAATAGTTCCCAATGCTTCACTAAATGTTCCTCGAATTTTTGTGGTAAAACGAGAATTTTATTCTTTAAGTGGTGGCGTTCGAAGGAGGGGGGAAAAATTTGGTTAACGACTTTGGCTTATCGAGATCCTCCCAAGTAGATTGAATTTGGTGGTTCTTTCTGTTACCATGTTTTAGCGGCTCCCTGAGCGATAATATGGAAAATCATAAGTTTAATCACTCGTTTGCACATTCCTAAATCTGTTAAGTCGAAGTAATCCTTTGAAAACTATTGATTTGAGCTGAGGATTCTCTTTCTCACGACGATAATCGGGTTTAGCTTGAACCAACTGAAGACAAATTTGTCTTAATCTCAAAATGATCGGCATTATTTCTGGTAAAACAATAGATTCAGTTACCCTTTACGTGGGGGATGGAGTAGGCTCTATCATTGTACGTGCTGCTATAGGTGTTTTTGCAACAAAATAGTTCAAAATCTCTCAGGGTTCGACTATGTTAGGAAACTTGGTTTTCTCCGACGTCTTGGAATTGTGCGTATTGAATTATTAGGATAATTGAACGGTCTAAGTGCGCATGCACTACTCTAAAGAAAAAATAGAAAAAATAATAAGAAAATTAATTTTTGGTTTTTTCTAAAGTTTATTTCACAATCTATTTTATGATAAAGGACAACGAGAAAGACAATTGAACCAAATAAATCAAACTTACTTCACGGGAGCTCTTAAATTTTTTACTTTTTAAGGTGAGTTTCGTATCTCGTAGTGGACACAAAATGGTAAGTTTTTAATATATCAAATTCACGAGTTGGGAATTAATAAAGGAATAATACCTCAATTGAAGGTATTATTTGTTGGTGTTCTTTTACCAACTTTGTTTATTTTTTAAATTGAAAGAGCAAATATTTTTGTTAATTTTTGTTTTTAATCATCTACTATTTAAAAAGAAAAGATAAATAAATTTTTACTTTTTTTTATTTTTTTTTTTTATATTTTTGATTTTCTTAAAAGCGTAATTTCGAAAATGAAAGGTTCTCCAAAACACAATCAACAAACTTCAAACGAGAGAATCTTAATCACAAATCCCAGGCAACGGCGCCAAAAATTGATTGTAGCAATTTTATACACGTAAAATATAATAAATTATAAATTGATGGAAAATTACTAAAAACTACCTTGAGGACAAAGGTAAAAAGGAAATATCTTCGCCACATATATATAATATATTTCGTATATTAACAGGGAAGTTTGAATTTCCTGGGTCTTATTCCCCCAACGACTTGTTATATTGAAACCACGTTTGACTGTATCGGACAATGAATTTGAATTGGAAACAAAGGTTGGATTGATTATCTACTTTTAAAAATTAAAAAAAAAACAAATTATAACAATTAAGCACGTGGACAAATAACGGGAAACCAAATTTTAACTAAAAACGCAAAACGGGACCCCTAAACGGAGGTCAAAACCCTAAATTTTATAAAAAAAACCCTACTTAAAATTTTCTTTTTAATGGACTCTATTTGACTAAAAAGTATGTTTAAGAAAAACTAGAACATAAAATGAAGTGGAAATGAGCGTTAAAACACGATAAAACGAGAACGGGAACGATCCCGTTCTTTAAAATCGTTTTTTGCAATTTAGGATCCCTACGAATAGGCCAAAACTAATTTTTCTATGAACCTTATGATAAAAGAAAATTTTCTAAAAAATATTTTTATTTTTTAGATTATTTTTTTATTTTTTATGATTTTTTTAAAGTTTTTAATGAAAATAAATGTTTTAAAATACTAAACTATCTATAAAAATTCTAAAAAAATACAAAATTTGCTTATTACTAATTGAGAACCCTAGGATAAAATAAACTTATAAACACAGCTTATCAAATAAACCACGAAATAAGCTGAAACAACTTATTAAGCTTATAGGCTAAAAGTGTATAAAGATTAAATGAAGGGAGATGTGGTTGGATGAGCTATTGAAGCAAAACGGTTAAGTCATTGGTGTTGTGTGGGAGAGGTCTTGGATTCGAGTCCCAGGCACACGTTTTTGTATTTTTGAAAATTCAAAGAACAAAGTTATAATGGACACTTTTATAAACAACTTTAATAAAGACCCCCCACCCTAAAACTACAAGTTTCAAACTCAAAAATTAGCTTTTCAAACAGCTTGAGAGTGGCTATATACAGAATTTATTGTGAGCTTTTTGAGAGCAAAAAAGCTATGATTTCATAAATGGGACACTCAGACCTCAAATAAGCATTGTTTTTTGAAAACACCAAAATTGTTTTAGAAAGCTTGTGATGTCTAGCAACTAATTATGATAAAACTAACTTAAACTGAAAAACACTTTAAAACTAATGAATTTAAAGCTCCTAAATAGAAAATAGGAATATTTAATCTAAAAGCGAATAAACTTATTATGCTAAAATGCAACTATAAGCTGCTTCTGTAGGATAGGCTTTTGTAAACTTATCTTACCTACTATTAAGCTATTAAAATGTAAAAAAAAAACTAAAAATTCATAAAATAGAATCTCTATAAGCTAAAAAACCTAAAATTAGAAGCTATAGAACCAGTATTAGTGTTTTTGGTTTTTTTGAAATTTTAGTGATACTAGAGTATAGGCTAGATTATTGAAAAGCAAGATTTAATCTATCTAAAAACCTATTATGTAAACTATTAAACTAACGGAATCTTTACCTATCAAAACTTCTTATGCTAGCTTAATAGTGATAAAGTAAAGTATGCGTTAGGAACTGCAGTACACCTATTGATGCATTGACAATTGGGTTGATTTGACACACCCAATGAGTGTAAATGAACACTTAGCAAACAATATCCAAGCTTAGAAAATACTTGGATCTTATAACTCTTTAATAGCTTAAAAGGAAAGGTTCCCCAGATGAAAAAATAAATTAAATTCAACCTTTAACTCTCTTAAATTATGAAATCTAATCTATGAAAACACTTTTACTACTGATTTAAAGTGATTTTAAAACTAGTTCACAAACTTTTATCAACCATTTTTGACTTTTGAAGGTCAAACTCAACAAATCCAAACACTCCTTTAAACATATGAAAACTCAATTTAGCTTATAAAAATGAACTAATAATTGAAATTTGGAAAACAGATTTTTTAAGTATTTTTAATCTATTAAGCAAATTTAAATTGACTAATAAGCAAAATCTATAAGCTAAAGCTAAACTAGTATTTTTGGATTTTTTTATAAGAATTTTAATTGAATTTATCAAACAACTTAACCTATGAAAACTTTAATTTAATTACTCTAACCTACATTCCTACACAATTAATCAACCTAGAAAGATTAAATCCGACAATAACACCAAAAGGGACTCTATCCTGTACTAACTCTTAGGATATGCGTACTGTTAAGTTCCAACACCCCTTAACATCTCAAATTCCATTGTAGCTTCTAGCAATTATAAGATCTAATGAAACAACCTCAAAGACCAAATGATAACCAGCTTATAACATACTTAATAAACTTATTTTAACTATTAATTAAGCTAGAAACCAAGATCTAAAGACTATGCTAATATTTTTTTTTTTTGGTTTTTATTGATTTATAAGACAGAATGAGTAAAACTATGGTCTAACCTACTTAAGCTGAAAACACATAGAAAAACATAATCAAAAAGCACAATATCAAAGATATAAGCTCAAATAAGCTAACACTTAAGTAAAATAAGCAGTTTTAGACTAGTAATTTAAGGACAAAAGAAGTAAATGAAAACTTACAGCAGACCTTAGCTAAACAAAGGTAGTAGTGCTCAAAGAGCTTTGTCTACGGCTCTAGCTTGTCTAGAAGACAAGCTAGTATAAGTCCAATAAGCTCTTCTAGTTTTAGCTTATCATCTAAAAGCATAGATCCATTAAGCAAAGGTTCTTAACTGATTTTAAAGTTTAAATAGATTAGATGATTAATTCAGCTAAAATCTAAGCTTAGAGACTTAGATGAGCTTGTGAGAAGTAAAACAATATTAAATGAAACTTTGAAATTAAAACACGAATTGAAATGAAAGCTGACTTTTATTAATGATTAAAGGATTACAATGCTTAAAAAGTAAATTACAAGAATTAAATTAACATTTAAAAGTAAATAAGCTAAAAATAAGCTATAAGCTAAAATCTACTCCCTAACTAACTCCCGTGTGTGTGAGTGAAGGGCTATTTATAGCCTGAATAAGAAGCTTCCAGGTGCAGGTTTGTTACACGCTCTCTCTTTTCTTGGCCCTTAGATCAAAATCAATCATTGGATACTCTTTATCCACCATTAGATCACAAGTGTGAGCACACGGATTGCCAACGTGGCAATCCGTGATGTGACACTTGTGTGCTTGTTTTGTGAGTAAATTAGAGCAAGTTATCCATTCTCTTGTGGTTTCTTCACTATCCACGTGTGTCCCTCTTGTGGGGATTGACCAATAGGAGACTCTCAATGACGTTTAACCCTGCCAGCTTGTACTTTATCCTTCGAATTATCCTTCTACGTCCTTAATTTACACTTGCCCCTTGTTTTTGACCCGTGGTAATTTGGGGAAGGATATGAACAGTAAAAACTGTTTCTCCCGCCCTTTTTAACTTATAAGAGGGTGCGTTTGATTTGTGTTTGACCCGGGGTTGACTTGGGGCTTTTTATAAAAGGAATGGGCCATGGAATTTGGGCCCGGGTTTGGTTTTGTTATAAAGAAATAACGGGTGTTAACTCTTTTAGTTATAAGAGTTAACACCGTTAAGGCTTTAAGGATTGTTTTTGTAATTTGGCTAACTTTGAGGGACTGGTTTGGTAATTTTGGAATTTTTGTCATTTAGTGGTTTGACTTAGGTTGACCAAAGGTTGACTTGAGTTGACCACTTTTGACTTTTGATAGCTTTCTCCCGGCTCTTTGCGTGCTCTTCCGTTCCCGTGTTCGTGTTTGTCCGGATTTTGTCCGTTTTCTTGAGATTTATGCAATATCCACACCTACACAATCACAAAGACAAAACAAGCAATATTCAAGCATTTAAAGCACAATTTTATCTTTTTAGGGCTATTTTTGATATAAAACGGATATGTGTTTTCACACATATCACTTTGATAAAATGCTTGTGAAGACATTGGTGATTTTGGAAGACTCAAGACTTAAAATCATTAAAGACCATAAAAGACGAAGACTTGAAGTCCAAAACCGAGCCACATGAGCCAAGCTCATGGGCCGGTTGCACCATGACCAACCGCCCAAAGCCAACCGATCCACAACAATCGGTCAGTCAAGGGTAGGCGATCCAAGTGTGGGTCGGTCACCATGGTTCGACCGAACCTTGGCCTGGTCGGTTACCTTGGTTCGTGTACACCTTTGTGTTTCATTATCCATTGATCTGATTCCAAGCCCACAAAAAACCCATTATTTGAAGCCCAAAATTGTCTTTGCCCATTTAAAGCCCAATAAGACTTTTTAGCCCGTTTCAAGCCCAATACCGTTTGGCCCAATGTTCAAGCCAACCGATTATTATTATTTAACCCGGTTTAAAGGCACATTAGACCGAGACCAAGTTTGACTTTTTTTTACCCTCACCTCGCGTTTGACCAAAACGATATTTTCTTTACAACTTTTTATCAATAAAACACTAAAAGATTTGAAATTTCAAAATATCAAAATGAAAAGGGTTTTAAATAATTCAAAAGGTTCACAAATTTTTAAAGTGTTTAGAACTTAATAACTTTTTTAAAAAGGATTAACGTTTTCAAAATCACAAAAATGAACAAATTATTTAAATTAGGATTAAAACGGATATAATTAATTGTGTAAATTTTATACGATTTTAAAATATCTCGTAAAATTAATCTAAAACCTTGCACTTAGAAGATTAAATTGTTGACTTAGTTTGACCATGTCTATGGATTTTTACCGTTGACTTTGACTGTGTCGTTGACCATTGACCATTGACTTTGACCGTTGACCAAGTTTAACTTTTTAATCTCGTGCTTTTTAAGTTCTTTTGATATGAAATTAATTATGTTTCTATGAGACTGAATACTTGTTCTATCTGTCATATGTGATTATGTTTCTCAATAAATGTGTTATATTTGGATATATCTCTCGTAAATTTCACCATAGTACACTAGGGTATTACTTATAACACTCATAGTCGATCTTCAGATTAACCCCACTAGGGAAGTAGATTACTATACTTGTACTTGTACTACGTGTGGTTCTCCTGAAGCACTTAAACCCCACTAGGGAAGTAGATTACTATACTTGTACTTGTACTACGTGTGGTTCTCCTGAAGCACTTAATCTCATTCGAGCTGATTTTCCAAAAATAATAGTCATGATGTGTGCAGATTTTATAAACATTTTTGCTACAGATTTTTACACATCATTATCTATTGATTTTCAAATAACACAATTCCTTTACAAACTGAATTTCCAAGACAAAAAGTTCTTTTGAGTCTACATTGAAATAATTTGACTAAGAGTTACTAATAAATCAGGATGGCTATTAGGGCTAGTTATCACCTAAAGCTGATAATGTATCCCTTTAGCAAATCAGTGTATCTTCGGGGCTCAAGGTTATTTTACTAAAAGGAAAACTCACTCTCATGCGAAATAATTGTTTTCTAAAAAGTTTTTCTTCCATACAAAAGATGCTATTTCTCTAAAGATTGGTTAAGATGAACACTTTTAAAGCATGAGAAAATTGAAAATTCTCGTTCATTCTTCCATCTTTTATTTCGTAGAGATAGTATCCAAGAACTTAATTTTAAGTGAGGATAACTAAAAACATAATGAGAGATAAAAATCGTATGTGAAAAGAAAAGAGCATACGTCTTGTGTCAGCAAAAGCAAAAATAAAGGCATATGAGAAATAAAATGACATAAGTATGGACAAAAAGAAATGCCCGTCCATACAAAACAGACAGAGTAAAAGAAAACAAAAACTGAAAGTAAATGTATTTATGTTTGTATTCATGTGAAACTAATCAAAGTTTGAATCTTATTCTCAGAATTCAACATGTCAAGAACAAATTCTTAAATTGTCTCTGAAGAACAGCTGGTTCCACGTGCTAATAGACTTGTCATCAAGAAGAACAACCAGCGTGTCGCTTCAGATTCACATATCACTGATAAAATGCTGAGATTTGTTGTTGAAATTCTAAGACACCACAAGCTATACAATCCGGTTTCTTTAACTACAACCGTACCGATCATCTACCTACACCAGTTTTGGACAACCATCAATCACAACAAAAACAACCATACATTCACTTTCGAACTAGACAATCACACTTTCACTCTCACACTTGGACTACTCAAAACTGTATTGCAGTTGCCTCTACCTGATCCCAACAACACTTACATCCAACCTCCCTCAGAAATTCAAATTCTTGAATTCATTAAGATACTTGGTTATGATGAAGATCCCAAACAAAGTTGATTGCCGTTTCTAAAATAGTCGCCACAAGACTTCATCAACCATTAAGAGCTATTCTGAGTGTACTAAACAGATGTCTTATGGGAAAATACTCAAGTTGGGACACAGTTAGACTTATAATACTTTAGATATTATGGGGTATAGTTCACTCTGCCAATTTAGATTTTGCATCAATAATTTAGGACGAATTCGAATGAAAAACAGTTAAAAGATCATCCAGACCTTTAAAGATGTCTAAGCTGTTGTACACCCGCTTCACTAAGCTTATCATTGACTACCTTCTTTCACTTAACAAGATTATTCCTCGCAGATCAGACTCTAAGTTGCACAGTTCACGAGATGATCATCCCATAACCAAATTGTTAAGCACAACTAACGGTGACTACAAGTTTGGAATGGATGTTCCCGATGCTATGATTAGTGATGTAATTAAGAAGAAAGCAGGGTACAAGTATTATATGGCTAAGAAAGTAGAAAGTGAGAAAGCTAAAATTGTTGATAAACTAAAAGAGCAACACGTATCTCCTATCAAAAGTGGAAGAGGAAAAGGTTTCATGTGTTATGGTGATCAAGTAGCAAATGTTCCCAACAAACTCAAGAAAGATGTTGTGCCAAGGAAAACAAGATCTCTTACTATCGCTGAAGAAGCAGTTGTAGGTGAACTTGCAAACTTCATCAGTATTCAAGAATCGCGCTCTCAACAACATTGAAGGAGTCAATTCTTAACCTTCTACCCCAATCCCCATTGACAGCCAAACTATGAAGGCCGTTTGAGATTATGTTACAAAGGAGTGGGTACGACAAAAAACTCAAAGGACCAGCAGTTGAAGATCCAACAGTTCAGTCATTGTTAGACTTACGAAAAGGATCGAAAGCAAGCAGACTTGAGAGTTTAAAGCAAAAGAAGCAACTAGTTTCAGGAGAAGGATTGAGTGCTGCTCAAAACAAATACTATTCTTCAATAGATACTCATAGTGATGCAACACTCTACTCTTTAAGTTCAGACGAAAGTGCAAATGAAACTGATGATGCTAGCGAATCAGATAAGGATTTATCCAATGATAATCCACATAGAGATGATGATGATGCAAGGTATGGAGTGTTCATGCATAACAAATCTACTGCAACACCTAATTCTACCTACCTCAGTCCGACGGTTACAAGTTCCTCACTAGACTTCATTCAGACCTTGCTAGACGAAACACCTGCAAATGAATTAACGGATTTTATGACTCATCCAGTGTATACTGATCTTCAAACAACCTTAGTGGTGCATAACCCAGAGGGAAATCCTGAGCTAACATGCTATATATCAGGTGCATCCGAAGTACCACTTGGTACATATGTAGATTTTCTAGCAACAAAAACTTTTATACAGGAAATGTTCCCGGATGACAATTCTCATCATATACCATCTCTACCGGCAAAGAAAATTCCCTATCATACTACAACATATCCCCAACCAAGCTCACTTCAAGCCAAAGCAAAGAAGCTGATGCAAAAGGCGATAAAGAATATGAGGAAGTTCAACTTCAAGAAGGCAGTCGCACATAAATTCAAGGAATATGATCAGAAGCTGGAAGCTCTTACAAATTTCAACATTTCTGAAGCATTTGAAAAAGCCGTCCAAGCAAAAGTTCTGACAGAAATCAAAAAGCTTCTACCTACTCATATCCTAAATGCCATTGCAAATTATGTTAAGCCTTGCCTTAACACCTCTGTGCTCGAAGTTATGAAAACCAACCAAATTAATCTCTTCACTCAATCATCCACCTCCACTTATGATCTCTTAGAAATTAACTTAAAGTTAAAGTTTTTACCGTATTACTTGAACAAGTCAAATGGACATCTCTATAACTCATCAACAACTTTGTGACACCCTTTATGAATCCATCATTCTCGATCAAAATGCACTCAATGCTCAAGCTGTACAATCATCCTTTCACAAAAGGTCTCATGATAATCAGGATCCTCCTAATAATTGTGAGGGGAAGAACAAGAAGAAATGTTGAAAGGATGTCGGTGAACCTTCTTTTAGATCATCATGGTGAAATAGATCTCCCGTGGTTATAGTAAAAGATGATACACCTGCCATGCAACCCCTGGACAAAGCAGATACTCTTATCCAAAAATATTCCAACCCAGAATGGTTTTCGAAGAAGTCAGGGTTAGCTAAAAGGAAAACGACATGGTTTGATTTATTCTTGAAATCAGACATTGATAAGGATGAAAATCATATTCTTGGACCATCAACTGTCTCCATAGCAAAGAAGTTTAAGGAACTGATCCAGAAGGATGAGCTTTCAATAGCAGATCTCGAAGGCACAGGATTAGAACGGCTAAAGGTATAGTACAACAATGATGTGGAACTCAAATACCATGTTAGTCAACTCAAAGCATCAGTATTATCAGAAGCTCAGTGGAACAATGATGAAGGAGATGTCTCTAAACCAAGATCATTTGAACGACACATGTTGAAAATTACAAAGCCACATCCTTGCTTCTACAACAACGACTACACTTACCTTGTGGATCTCAGAACAGAAGAGAAGTACACTACTTCTATCACTAAGCATTATGCTGCGAGATACTACAAAGAAGGTATTGAGGATAGGATCCCTAAAAGATGGAGCAAAGAAGTTCGTCGCTATCCCTTTGAAGCTCTTAATGGTATACACCATTGGGAAGAGAATATAATTGATTTCTTCAAAGAAGGAATGAGTGCCGTAACCAAAGGAAACGTCTTTTTAGACTTAAGGATCAAATTAGTTATTTGTATAGCTGTCAAGAAGAAATGGGGTTATGGTTTTCTAACATCAATTGTAGTTAGGAGATCCGATGATAAAGAGAATGAATTCAGCTATACAGATCTACCTAGACTCAGTGTGAACGGTGTTGAAGACATGTACTTGCTCTAAGTCCAAGATAAGCTACACCATCTCCCATTGGAATTTGTGAAAGACTTTAACAATGCTCTTCTCATGTTCATCAAAAGAACTGTAATTAAGAATAAAGTAGAAGATATTCAGCTTGGAGTGGAAAGCTATCAGAGAACTCTCAACCTCACCAAACCCATAATGTTCTTTGAAGGAATCGACCAAAGGATACCATTCACAATGACTGCAACGCATAAGGGGGTCATGTATCTTAACCAATACAACATAAAATCCCCCATGAAGCTAAGTGAAGTGAAGAAGTTCAGTGATGGTACATTTGTGAAGATTCAGGAAAATCTGATTGACATTTTGTCAAAGAACAAGCTAGGCAGCAGCAACAAAAGGTTGAAGGGAAGAGACTGGACCGACTATGATGTCAAGAGTTCAAGAGAGATGTTTAAGAAGATTGACGAGGTACTCAGGAACAGAGAGCAGCTCAGAAGGCTTGAGGAGTATGTTGGAGGAAGACCTAAGACTGTTAATCCTCGTACTTTTGTAAGGCCTTTGTAATCATCCTTTGGGGGGAGATTGTTAGAAACACTAAAAAGTGTTGATTACATGGCCATTTATCTAAGTTTAATAGAATATAGATTAACTAGTGCAAATACGGAATGACTAAGTTGTAATATTGTAATAACCCTTAATTGCTTCCTAGTCCCTCCTTCCTTCCTATAAAAGGAGGGCTAAGGAAGGGTTAAGGGTTGGTGATTTCTCTTTCCTTAATCTAATATTTCTTTATTTTCTCTCCTCTCACCCCACTCCGTTCCTCTCTCTCTCTCTCTCTAGGCGTGCTCTCTCTCTACTCTCTCTCTTCATTTCTAGTGTAGTACTTTGTTACATATAAGTGTATTTGTATTAGAGGTCAATGACTTAATTCATATCTCAGACAATGCATACACAAGAGAGCAGATTCTAGCTATAGATAAGGCCATTCTAGGTCAGTTGGGATGGTATATGACGGTGCCAACACCATATGTCTTCACTGTTCAATACACTAAAGCCTCAATTCCTTCTGATAATAATGAGGTAACCACCAACAAGCCATTTTTTTGTACATGTATTAGTATTAATTATGACTGGAAACTGATGTTCATTTATTGTTGAATCTAGATGGAGAATACGGTGTTTTTCTACATTGATCTTGGGATAATGGATTACATGGTTATGATAAGCAATCACCCTTTAAAGTTGGTTGCTTCAGCTGTTTATGCTGCTCGGTGCACTCTTAAGAAGACACCTGCATGGACAGAGACACTAAAACATCATACTAGGTATTCTGAAGATCAAGTCAGGTGAGTATTTTGTCACATGGTTATTAAAAATATATTCAAATGCATATTTGAATCCCAAAAAAATGATAAACCCTAATATTATTCATTCATTCATTCTTATCTTCACAAACCATAAAAAACATCCTTTTTTCTCTATACTTTTAGGTTTTACTTACATTTTTCAGTCCACCAATGGATGAGGATGCACAAGTAAAAAAAAGGTTTTACTTACTTTTTTTCATTCGTATCTTTTACTTTTTTCGTATGTTTACATTTATAGTTTTTGTAAATCTAGAATTAGTTGTTGTGTCATAAATCACGATAACAATCAGAATCTAAACCCTCCGTCGCCCTCGCACGCTCGTCTGTCCCTCCTTATCCGCCGCGCCGGCGGACTCGGAGCTCCCTACCCCACACCCGCGTTGACTTCACGTCTTTATCCCCCGTCACCGCGCCCGCGATCGGGTCGTCGCTCTGCAAGTTGCCCTCTTCGAGTATAGTTAGGTATGGAACAAAACATTCAAAATGTCAATCAATATTCAGAAAAGTACAGGTCTGACTTGTTTAGTTAACCACCAAAGACGAACGCACCAACTTGCATTCCCTCCAGTCTGATCATGAACCACAAATAAGCTTAAACATATTTATGATATGTCTATCAGAGTTGCAAATATATCTGATTATTTTACATGGAATAATTAGTTTCATCAGGATATAGATTTAATAGGAAGATAAGCGGAGAGAGCAGATTCAGACGCGATTGCAAGTGGTGATGAC
This sequence comes from Tanacetum coccineum, assembly GCA_026074375.1. NCBI lineage: Eukaryota > Viridiplantae > Streptophyta > Magnoliopsida > Asterales > Asteraceae > Tanacetum > Tanacetum coccineum. Next base: position 18,856 of record BQNB010015168.1, on the reverse strand, counting down.
CGTTGCTGATATTTGAACATCTTAAGGCTTCATGAATGTATCCACCTCTTATGCTAATGTTGTTGGGAATTCACACACTTCTAAGCCAAGTGTTGCTAACGCTTCTTAAAATTAGAAGAGGAAGAAGAGCGAGTTGGTAGCAGCAATGCAAATGGTGTGTCCACCAATTATGGAGGTAAGAAGAAAGGAAAGAAAATGGAAACAGGTTAGATTTGCGGTTTTAGGTTCTATGTTTTTTGCTTCGTTTATTGTAGTTGTAAATACTTTTTCTGTCCCCATAAAATAGAAAGATGTATGTAGATGACTACTAAATTTAGGTTTCTCTGCAAACTAATCATTTTTGTTCTTTTCATGATTGTGTGTATTTTTTTTAAGTTTATAAAGTATCATTCTTACTGGTGTTAACAAGGCCAGCCGAATGCGATTAGAAAGTGATTTTTGTCCCAATTATGATGTCGTTCTTTTAATAAACATGTGTCGATCCTTCAAGGATATGAAGGAACGGATCAAGAGAGGGAAGATTCGCGAAAAAGGCTCAAAGGGAAAGAAATACAAAGAAGGTTGTAGGATAAAGATGAAGCCATGGGGAAGAAGTCTAAGTTCACTATAGACCGAGACTGTGACATTAGTGAAAAAGTTTCACTTGTCGTATGGAGTATGCTCGTGGATCATATGTTGGTAGGAGGTGAAGTCATGTATGATCAATGTTTATTCAATCATGAAAATGGAATAAAATCAAATTTTATAACTAATGATCTATACAATGCTTATGATAAAGGTTTGTTTACTGCATAATCCTCTCAATCTACTTTATAGGCAAAAGAAGTGACTGATCTCTTTGGTTTGTACTACTTTATTAATTTTTCTTATAATACTTGATTGTTTAAAAATTTGTTAAGTCTTTGATAGCTGCAAGCTATAAGTGAAGCACAAGGTACACTTTAAGTTAGCATATGTTGCATTTTGTATTGGTTATTTATGACTATATTTTAGTTTCCGTTACCCTTTTTGATATAGATAACCACCAAGAAAACCATTTAGTATTGCTATTTTATTTAAATGTTAGTACTGAACTAATCATGCAGACACCTAAATAATTACTTGCTTTAATATTTGAGTGACGCAATTTTTGACAAATAATTTTGTTCAACTTATTTTTACAGGGAGCTTTCATAGAGCCATTTAAAAAAACACACAGCCACGCCATCCGCACCCAATAAAAACAGAAAAATAAAAACTTAATCAACTTCAACTTCCTACAATATTAATCAAATGTATTTTTTTTCTATCATCAAATTGAGCTAGATGACATGATATTTCTCCTAATGAATCGTAAAGGTCAATCTGCTATTTACATTAGTTATGCTCATGCACTGAGGCTAAATTTATCTTTATGTATTTTTTTATTATGGATTTTCTGTTAAAGATGGTTGTTGACTTTTTAAATTGTGATGCAAGAAATGTGTAGTTTTTACTATAAAGTTCAAAGATTTTTTGTTGTGTTAAAGATGGTAAATACACAACATATACTTTGTTCTTGCTGATAATTATTAACTTTTATTATCTTATCGGATGAACATTCATTTCTTGCATGTTGTTAATGCATTTAATAAATAATTTGATATATAATTGATTTACCTTTACTTAAATTTTAGTAAATGACATTTATAAACCAAGCCCGCCCATCGGGCGGGCCATGCAACTAGTATATATATATATATATATATATATATATATATATATATATATATAT
>BQNB010015168.1:0-16658 GCA_026074375.1 Tanacetum coccineum | reverse complement strand
TTTTCTATGATTATGACTGTTGTACCTTGAAGTAATACCCCATATTAGCTTTTGCTGCTATATGTAAAAATGGGGGTGTTACAAATACCACCAGTCACTTACATTTACCTTATCTTAACAATATTCCCATATCGTTAACTGGTAAAGGACATAGCTTTTGAATGCGACAAGTCATTCATGGATATAAACATGAAAATATAAGACATAATTATTATAAAAATAAAAACAAGATACCATGTATATTAATTCATTCAAAAGAACATAACAATCGTTTAACATCCCATTATCTAAATACTGACTAATACATCACAGATTTACATGAGACTACTATCATGAACAATTCCAATCCCTATAGCATGCTCAAAATCCTTATTGAATGGCATTGGTTTTGTAAACGGATCAACTGCGTTGTCATCTGTGTGAACTTTCTTAAGGACAATTTCACCTCGTTGAATTACTTCACGAATGTAGTGATATTTTCTTTGAAAATGTCTGGCTCCCTTTAAGATTCTGGGATCTCCGGCGATATCTAGTGCAGGCTCATTGTCACATAGCATCTCCATAGGCCTTTTATTCAATGGCATGACACCTCCAAGTCCATTAATAAATTTCCTCACCCAGACTGCTTCCATTGATGCTTCAGCTGTAACAATGTACTCAGCTTCTGTAGAAGACATAGCAGTAGTGTTTTGCTTTGCACTCTTCCAGTCCACGGCTCCACCATTAAGTACGAACGCATATCCCGTCTGAGATTTTGTATCGTCCTTATCAGTTTGAAAACTTGCATCAGCATAACATGATACTTTCAGCTCATCTTCAGGTTTAGCCCCATATACAAGAACCATATCTTTAGTATTCCTTAAATACTTAAGAATAGTTTTCACAGTAGTCTAGTGAATCTCACCAAGATTTTGCTAAAAACGACTACAAAATTTTTGCGCAAAGGCAACATCAGGTCTTGTGCATCTAATTGTATACATGATTGAACCTATGGCCGAAGCATAAGGAACTCTCAGCATACGTTGTACCTCAGTAGGTGTTTTAGCACCTTGTGACTTTCTATGGCCGAAGCATAAGGAACTCTCAGCATACATTGTACCTTAGTAGGTGTTTTAGCACCTTGTGACTTTCTATAGTCAGGCTTTTTATCATTAGAGTATACCTCTTCTTGGAGTTTTCCATTCTAAATTTCTTTAGGATTTTCTCTAGATAAACACTTTGACTAAGAGCAATCAACCGCTTAGATCTATCACGTATGATCTTGATTCCAAGGATATATGCTACTTCTCCTAAGTCTTTCATATAAAAACACTTACAAAGCCAAGATTTAACTTCTTACAGCATTGTAACACTATTTCCCATGAGTAATATATCATCGACATACAAGACTAGGAACACAACATTACTCCCACTAGTGTTGAGATATACACATGGCTCATCAAGATTTTGAGTAAAACCAATCTTCTTGATTTCCTCATCAAACCTTTTATTCCAACTTCTAGATGCTTACTTCTATCCATAAATGGAACGTTGAAGTTTGCATACTTTGTTAGGATGTTTGGATTCATAAACCCTTCTGGTTAGGTAACCGTTTAGAAAGGTTGTCTTGACATCCATTTGCCAAATCTCATAGTCATAGAAGGCGGTTATGGCTAAAAGAATCCTTATAGCTCTAATGTCTGCAACAGGATAGAAGGTTTCCCCATAATCTACTATGTAGGTTTGGGTATAGCCTTTTGCTACCAGACGAGCTTTAAAGGTGTGTACATTGCCGTCCATGTCAGTCTTCTTCTTGAAAATCCATTTACACTCCTAAGAGTTTGACCATTATGAGGAAAGCTCACTAGAATCCAGAACTTGAATATCTTTCATGGATTGCCTTTTTTGTATTCAATAGCTTCAAGAGCCATTTGTCGATTTCAGGGTTCTGCAAATGCAGCTTTATAATTTAGAGGTTCATCAGAACCCTTATTCATATTCTTCAACGTCAACCATTAGTATCCAAAACTATCCTGGAAAATGAGGTATCCTTGCGGATCTACGAAAGGAACAAACCAACATTTTAGTGCTCAGACCATCGATAGGTGCGACCTCATCTGTGCTTTGCAAGTAATTTCAAAAGTTGTGTATCTTCCTCTTGAATTATTCAAGCCCTTCATCACTCTCAATCATTTCGAGAAGTCCATGACGCCCACTCCGCAATCTTGACCATGAAACTATTTTCAAAGACTACATCGTTTCGAAAAAAAATCTATTTTCGAGTGATAGTAAACGTAGTAACACCAATCGTTCCTTAGGTAACCTACAATAAATCCATCACTATCAAATAGTGGAGGTAATTTGCATAGATTGCCCTTCTTCTAAATATATTTCTGATTCCATAGATCGATTCCAAGTTTTAAAATAATATAATTTATTTATTAAAAAACTTGTTTAGCGTGGCTCTTGATACCAATTGTGGAAAACTAGAAGGGGGGGGGGGGTTGAATAGTTTACCGCTTTTTAATTTAAGATTTATGTATATTTGTAAAACTTAGATTCGACTTTTTTGTGAATCAATGGCACGCTACAAGTGAACAATATAAGTATAAGAAAACGATAAAGTAAAAACAAGAGATAAGAATAAGAACAACAAACCACAATGCGATATTTAATAGTGGTTTCGGTAACCGAAGCGACCGTCTTCGCCCAACACCATCTCACCGAGCACCAAAAACGTGAGAGTTTGCTTTCACTCTATCAACAAACTTCTCCCTCATGGCGAGAAACCCGTACACAACGTAGCTGTACAGAGAAAACCGATTTTACGACACAAAGCTAAATGTCAAGTTCTAATCTTAGCTAGAACCAATCTAACACAACATAACTTCACGACTTGTTCACGACTTTACAACTTCTTGACAACCCCACACCTTCTTCACAACATCACAACTTCTTCACAACTTCAACACTTCACTTCACCACACTACATATATCATAACTATCTAACACTACTTGTTAAGATCACCACAATCTAACTATACTTAAAAAGATCGTAAAGATCTAGCTACTACACACAACTTACAAGATATACAATTGATTTACAAATAGTGAAATGAATGCAACAAGATAGCTTATGCACACAAAGTGTAAATACTACTTCACTTATGAATGAAAGTATCTTCTCGTGCACTTGAGGGATTTAAGCTTGGATCACTTGGAAACAAAGCTTTATGATTAAATGATCAAAAGATTTAGAGAGATGTGTGGGCTATTTTAGAACAGAAAGAATGAGTGCAAAAGGTAAGAAAAATATTGGGGAATAGTCCAGTATTTATAGGACAAGCTGGAGGAGCGGACTCTATGGCCGGTCCCCTTAAATAGGGTGCCTGCCCCCTTATAATTAAGGGGGCCGCCCATTTTCAGACGCTCCCTTTTTTGTCCTATTCAGGGAGGTTTTAACCTGACTAGTTCTAACCTTTAGGTTCGAAAATATTGAAATCAAAATGTTTTATTTTGAATAAAAACATTTCTTTTAAATAAAAATGTCTTGTGATGTTTAAAAAAATGTTTTACAACAATATTTTATAAAGGTTTAGGTATGACTAAAAATTTCCTTTGATCATAAAATGCATTAAGCATTTATTTATTCATACCTTTAAGTGATGTAAATGTTGAAATGAGAATTTACTCCTAATTACTTGTTTACGTTTAATTTTACGTTGAATGTTTTTATATTTTGTGATTATCAAAACGTAAAGATGTGAAAGATATTAATAATGTTTTTAGGCGTTATATTTCTATCAACAATCTCCTCCTTTTTGATGATTACAAAATTTAAACTCATTAAATATAAAATTATTTTTTAAACAAGTATTTAGTGAGTTTCATGCCATTTCTCCTCCTTTTTGTAGAATCAAAAAGGCATCGTCGAGGATTTCCAGTAAAATCGACGGAATAAGTGCTCCCCCTTGATGTGTGCTCCCCCTCGTTCGAGGGCACCAAGGATTCAAGCTATGGTTTCTTGGCTACAAAATGGGCTAGAACAATACAAATATTTCTAACATGTAGCAAGGAAGAAAAATATGGCATACAACCAACAATGATCGTTCATTAAAATTAAAATAGTGTGTGAAACACACTCATGCATACATAAGAAAAATAACATGCTAACATACATGAAATTAAAACTACAAAAAGTCCTATAATTAGTAAAGCTTCATAGGACTTGCTTGCAAAATGGTAGATGATCAATTATTTAAGAGACTAAACATAGATTATGTTTAGTTTGGGGAGGATGGTGGAGGTGGTGTGATTATGATTGGTGGTTGTGAGAGCATATGTTCAATATATGAAAACATATATTGAAGTTCATCTCTTAACCCAAAGATGAGGGTTCAGTTGTGGACACAACAAAGGCATGAGTTACCATGTGCTTCAAGTAAATTCTATGGAATATGATGCTCAATGATAGGTGGTGAAGGTGATGGAGTATCAAATTGGACATCAAGTGGGGTAATTGGGGAAAGAGTGAGAGTGATGTCCATTGATGCATTTTCTTGAGTTGTATATGGTGGATAAACCCTTGGAGGAGGAGATGTTGGTGGGTTCAAGTAACCATTTGGTGAAAGTGATGTTGATGAGGTTGGTGATTTGGGTATGTAATCAATTGAAGATGAAGAAGTGTCTTTGGTTGATGGTGTTTTAGAGGGTGCATTAGGAGCACTAGGTGATGAAATTGGAAGTTTGGGTGATGGAGTTTTTGTGTCATCTTGGGTTAAATCCACAAACAATTGTTTTGGTGGAATGATGTTGATTTTTGGTCTCTTGGAGACTTTGGAAATAGAGGCTCTAGTGGAGGCCATGGAGGTTTATGATGGTTGATGATGAATGAGGGAGATGGTGAATTGGTGATATGCATTTGGAGGGAATTTATAAGAAGAGATTTGTTTGAAAATGGAATGAATTTGAATAGGTTTAGGATATTCCAAATTTTGTTCGAGCATTCTAGGCAAATATAGCTGATACAAGGTAAAAGAGGGCAAAAAGCAGAAAAAATATTGTTTTACCTGTGAAAATCTATGGGCGGTCCCCTTAAAATTAAGGGGGCCGACCTTGATGAATTAAGGGGGCCGCCCACTGTTGGTTCTATTTTTCACAAAAAATCGATTTTTCTCAGAATTTTTGTGAGGGTATTTTTATTTTGTTGGTTTATTTGCAGCAAGCCCTATAGAGTTTTTATAAGCACATTTAATCATATAACATATAATAAACACATTGAATCATGAAACCAAAGTGGCATAGCTAATTGATTTAATAAAACAACCAAAGGTTTAAGGCAATACATAGCAGATCAAGTACCTAAAAGATAACCAACACATAAGTCTTTCCGAATAAATCGGATGATCACCACACAAGTTGTTAATAACATACATATAATTAAGTTAGAAATTGTTTCAAACTAAGCTTAGCCATCAAGCTTACTTCACTCATATGTCTTCATTTCTTCTTCTTGCTAAACATTCCTTTTAGTGTCTTTCTAAATGATTTGAAACCTCCACGCATCTCCTTATGCATTTGTTGCGTTTGGTTGAGCAAGTCGGTTTGATGTTCAAAGAGAGTTTCATCGGTTCGTTCAGAAACGGAAGGCATTTAGTAGTTTTGGTAGTTGAGTGGATCAAGAGAGTTAAGATAGGTTGCAGAGATGGAGTACTTGCACCGAGAAGTTTTCGACACCATCAAACATCATCATGTTTGATGAGATTATGTACCATGATTATTGAGAAGAAGAAGAATGAGACATAATGGCTGCTTTGCCACGATCACTTTCGAGGAGGTCGTCGATGTGTTTTTTAAGAGCAAGAGGAAACATGAGCTCGATCACCAAGTCATAAATGCATTGTCAGAAGAGGATAAATGCTTCCATGATGTGTCGATAGAGACGAGTCAAGAACATGCCATAATGGAATATTTGTTGCGGTTGGATAGGCTCTAGGCAACATCGATTCTTTTAAACAATGGAAGGTAAGCCGGATTGTATTGTTCCTCGGCAACAACACAATATGACATGTGAGCAAGACAAGCGGGGAGACGGTCTCGATGTCCTCCTAGTTCGAACACATTTTCTCGAATGAGTTCTTCCCATTGCTTCATGTCGGGGCTTAGTTCTTTAGTGAGGATTTGATTTGGAGTGAGAGTGACGGTTTGACTTTTAATGGTACGGTCTACCACGACACGTTCCAATTCAAGAAGTCGACGAATGTCGTCGGGAGTCGGAAGATCGGTGCAATATGGTCCCTCGGTTTCTCGAGAATACTCAAGAGATGCAAGGTCCCACTCGTTTGTAAAAACGGCTTGACCATTGTATGGAATTTTGAGGATTTGACCGAATTGAGCCAGAGTAAGAGTTATGAATTCGTGTTGAATCATAAAAGAGATGACAAGATAGCCATATTCATCGGTTTGTACCGTGACTTGACTATAGAAGTCTAGAATGAATCTTGGAACAATCGGTTCGTTGATTTGAAAGAGACAATTGAAGCGAATGTTCGTAAAGAGACGCTCGATGTTGTTGGATTTGTAGTAGGCTTGATCAACAACACGACCTTCGTGAATGTTGCGGTTTTCAATAGGTTTGTAGAATTGGGCAATGGTAGGGGAGATGCCGGGAATTTTGGATACTTTTGGGATGTAGGATTTAGTGAGAGATATATCGGTCGTAGTAGCTTTCGGCATTTTGTCACCTAAACAAGTTATCAACAACATAAAATGTTACGAAAAAAATATGTAATAAAGAAAATAAAATAAAGTTTTGAAAAGTGACAAATGTGGGACAAGGATTACTTCGACTTTAAAAGTAAAAACCTAAGAAGTGATCCATGTGTTCCTTAATTTATTTTTGACTTAATCTAGGATGTCGAAGAATATATATTAGTTATATATTTCAACATCAAGACAATGACCCAAACACTCCCTTATTGATACAAAGCTTGTCGAAAACTATACGTTAAGTGTATATTTTGTAAGTTTATTATTTTTGACTTGACAAAACTAAAGTAGTGTTTGTTTTGACCCAAAAAAAATGTTTTAAAGCATTAAACCAAACACCCCTTTATTTTATATCATTCACAAAATGTATCAATATATATATATATATATGAATTATATATCTTGATAACTCATACAAGTTAGTTAAGTGTTTATACAAGTGACAAAACTATCGTGGTAATCATTTCGACTCTAAAAATTGATTCTAAGGAATGAACCAAACACTCCTTTATTTTTATAGAATTTTACTCATTGATTTGAAAATGTATATGTATGTTTGGATAATTAATACTTGATTATTTTTATCATGTTTAGGCATTAATCAATGACAATTAAACCCAAAAAAACATGTGAAAAATGGCAAAAATTACTGTTTATTGTGTTTGTGTACTGCATGTAGGGTATATGAAAAAATCACATAAAACCTGTCAAAAAAACAAGAAAACCGTCAAAAAACGGGCAAACACGGACACAAGAACGGAAGAGTGAACAAAAGCCGGAAGCCAAAGCCAGAAAAAGTCAAATCTTCAGTCAACTTTAGTCAATCTTGGTCAACAGAAGTCAACCACAAAAGACAAAACCAAGAATGTTTCAAAATAGCCCTTCAAGTTTCAAAAGTTGCAAAAATAATCCCTTAAACCCTAAATGGGCCATACCCGGATCCAAAAGCCCAAAACCCTAGCCCACACCCTTTTTATAAAACCACAGGGACCATTGTTGCCATTTCCTAAATTACCTTTTACACTACACCTTGTATAAACCAAAGACAAGGACCAAATGTGCCATTTCCTAAAATTTAAAACCGAATTACCCCGTTTTAGTTATAATTTGGGCGCCAAGGATGGATTATTGTTCATTATCCCTTCGAACTTTCACCATGGGTAAAAAGAAAGGGCTAATGGAAATTAAAGGTGCAAAACGTCAATTCAAGTGGTTACCAAAAAGATGGCAGAGAGAGATTAGTCAAATCAATGAGTTTTAATTGGTCTACTCAAGCATCAAAGCCACGTGGCTATGGAGAAAGCACAAAGGAATGAGGAATTTGCACTACATTTACTCAGTAAACTAGCACAAGCTGTCACATCAAGAGAATGACAGCTTGGCAATCATTGAGCATCCACATTTGATCCAACGGCTTACAATAGCCCTCAAATGATTGAAGAAATGATTGGCTGGGATTAATTGGAGCGTGGGCATCCAGCAAGACCTAGAAGATTTAGGGATCGGCTATAAATAAGCTCTCACCTCACACACACACACACATCTAGTTTTTAGAAGCTTTTAGGTAGCTTATATTGCTTATTTGCATATCAATCTACTTATTGTTTAATTAAATGTTTATTTGTGCTTAGTTTAATCATTTTTGTGCTTATTGATTACCTGTTTTTAGCTTGATAATTTTAGATCTTAATTTTTCATTACTTGGTATAAAATCATAAAAATCCAAAAAAATACTAGTTAGTGATTAGTAATAGATTTTAAATTTAGCTTAAATGATTGATGATTTATGTTTGTTAAGTTAGTTTCAAGCTAATTAATATCTGGTACTTAGGTTTAGCTTGTTAGATTTTATTATCATAAGCTGTTTTTAAAACTGTCAATCCCTAAAGGGGTGTTTGGTTTAAGCTTATTTGACTATCAAAAGTCAAAAGTTTTAGTGCAAACCTTTTGAGACAACTTTGATTTCAGTTAAAAACATTAGGAAAAGAGTTTTCACAAGTTAGTGTTTAAAAATTAAAAGAGTTTGAGCTTATCAAAGAGTTTCTGCACCAGGGGAATTTTCATAGTTATCACTTGTGCAAATTATTGAACCAAGCCATCTAAGGCTTGGTTCTTGCTTGTTTTGTGTTTGTATACACTCAAATAGAGTGTGTAGTGCAGTGGTAACCACAAGGTACCTGCACAACTTGCTTTGGTCCTTTTTACACTAGCAGTGGTAACACAGTTACCACTGCTGTCACTTTTGATTTAAATTTTAGGTTAGTAAATTTAGTTCTTAGGCTTAAAGATTCAGTTTACTTTTAGATTAGATACAACTTAATATAGATTAAGGCTTATCTTTCATTTCCTAGCTTATCTTCCTAAGTACATTTAGTCTTAAAAGTCATTAAATAAGCCAAAAAGACCAAAAACAGTACCACCTAGATCCTAGACTTTAAATTCAAATTTCTAGCTTATAGGGTTAGAATTTATAGATTAGATAAGTAGTTTATAAGGTGTTTGTTTAGTGTTCAAAAGATTAGAGTCTAAATTTGCTTATTGAGTATTTGAGCTTATTTTGTTTTTGAACTATTTGAGATTACTTCTGAGTTTAGCAGCTTTATCATCAATTTCAGTTGACTTTTAGTGTTTCTTATTTAAGTTGCTTGTTAGTAATAGCTTAAGCTCATCATAAGCTATCTAGATCACCTTTTCTTTTTCTATTTGAGCTTAATTTGAGTTTTTTACAAGCTTTTAAGTAAAACCAAAGGGAAAGCTCCACTTTCTGTAAACAGCTTATTCATAAGCTGTTTAAGAGCTTATCTTTCACTTACAGACAAAAAGCTTAGTTTTAAAGTTGTTTAAAATCACGTCTTTAATAAGTTTAGATATTTAGTTTTTGTTAAAAGTTAAAAAAATAAAAAAGTAAAAAAAATGGGGTTTGCCTGCCTCGAACCCACGACCTCACACTTATAGACCATACGTCTTACCATTTGCTTCAATAGCTCATCCAGTATACTTTCCCCACATTTAATACTTATACACATTTTTGCCTTATAAGCCAAATAAGCTGTCAAGCTTATTTCGTGGCTTATTTTATAAGCTACGACTTCGGGCTTATTTTTCCTAGGATTCATATAGCATAAGCTATTTTCTATCTTTTTTCTAGAATTTTTACTATAAGTTTAGTATTTTTAATCTTTTATTTTCTTTAAAAACTTTAAAAAATCATAAAAAATAGAAAAATAATCAGAAAAATAAAAATCTTTTTTAGAAAATTTTCTTTTATCATTAAGTTTGTAGGAAAATTAGTTTTGCTTTCGTAGGGCCTATTTTGCAAAAATTCACTTTTTAAAGAACGGGTTTTGTTCCCGTTCTCGGTTTTCAAGTTTTAACTCTCGTTTTAACTCCGTTTTCGTTCTAGTTTTTTTTAAACTTCGTTTTTAGTCAATTAGAATACATTTTAAAAGAAAAATAAAAATTAGGTTTAATTTTGTAGAATTTAGGTTTTTGGCCTTAGTTTTAGTGTCCCGTTTCGCGTTTTTAGTTAAATTTTGAGTTCCAACTATTTGCTTCTATGCTTAATTTTTAGTTTTTATTGATTTTAAGTATTTTTTAGTATTTAATCAAAAATATCTTTGCTCTCATTCAAATCATAATCCAAGCTAAAACGTGGTTTCAATTGCACAAGTCGTTGGGGAAACGACCCGGGTGATCATACTTCCCGGTTAAATATACGTATTATATATTATATGTATATCTTTTAGAGTGAAATTTCCTTAGGGAATTTTCTTAATTGCTCTTTTGGAATATTATTATAGTGTATTTTATTACGTATCATTGATCCTGTTGGATAATTCTGCAACCTGTGTCCTAATATGTTGCTTTTCATCAATCCAGAGTTAATTATGTTTTAATCAAGATCATCGTTTTGTTTATGAAAAGGTACAATTTCATCCTTTTTAGTTTCATGATTATTTTGAATAGGAGGAAAATCATCATCGGTAATAATATGCCAAAGATCTAGATCTTTTGACTTCACATAAGTTTCGAATCTATTTTTCCAATAAATAAATTCATCACTTTCAAATAGTGGTGGTCTTTGCATAGATTGCCCTTCTAAATATTTTTCCGATTCGATAGATCGATTCAAGTTTTAAAATACAATTTATTTTAAAAATCTTGTTTGACGTAGCTCTTGATACCAATTGTGGAAAACTAGAAGGGGGGTTGAATAGTTTACCGCTTTTTAATTTAAGGTTTTAAGGTGTTTGTAAAATTTAGATTCGACTTTATGTGAATTCAACACTTGCACAATATGAACAATATACTTATCTAAACAATCAATAGAATGATATGAGAAAGTAATGTAAGACACGAGATAAGAGTAAGAACAATCAAACCAAGGATTTATAGTGGTTTGGCAACGAAGCACCTCTTCGCTCTACTCCACTCTCCGAGCACCAAACTCGAGAGTTTTCTTCACTGTGTCAACAAACTCCCTTATGGCGGAGAAAACCGTACACAACGTTTCTTACACCGATTTATGACACAAAGCTAAATGCCGAGTTCTAATCTTAGCTAGAACCAATCTATCACAACATGACTTCACTACTTGTTCACGACTTCACAACTTCACGACTTCTTCACAACTTCAAGACTTCTTCACAACTTCGCGACTTCACTTCACCACACTACTTATATCACAACTATCTAACACTACTTGGTAAGATCACCACGATCTAACTATACTTACAAAGATCACCAAGATCTAGCTACTACACACAAATACAAGATATACAATTGAATTACAAATATGTAATATGAAAGCAACAAGGTTGCAATATATACTTGAGGTGTAATACTTCTTCACCTGATGATGAAAGTATTCTTCTCTTGGAATTAAGCTTGGATCATTCGGAAACAAAGCTTTATGACTAAATGATCAAAGGATTTTAGTGAGATGTGTGGGCTATTTTAGAATAGAAAGAATGAGTGCAAAAGATGAGAAAATGGTGGGAAAAAGTCCAATATTTATAGGACAAGTTGGAGGAGCGTCAGTCTATGGGCGGTCCTCTTAAATATGTGGGCGGTTTCCTTAAAATTAAGGGGCCGCCCGTGTATTTAAGGGGGCCGCCCTAGACTGGGGACTCCCCAGTTTGTCTTTTGTGTATGGGGAATTTTCTAGAACTTTTCTAGCCGTTTTAGGTCCGAAAAATTGAATTTCAAATTTTTTATTTTGAATAAAACATTTTTTTAATTGTAGAAAATGTTTTGTAATGTTTATAAAAATGTTTACAACATTTTATAAAAGTGTGAGGTTGAATAAAAATTTTCTTTTATCATAAAATGCATTAAGCATTTATTTATTCATACCTTGAAGTAATATAAATTTCGAAATGAAAATTTACTACTAATTACTTGTTTACGTTTAATTTTACATTGAACGTTTTTTTTTTTATATTTTGTGATTATCAAAACGTAAAGATGTGAAAAAATTAGTAATTTTTTAGGTATTATATTTTATCAACAGTTTTATCTCAATAAATGGACAACTAAAGCTAAGAACTATTTGCGAAGCGAAGCGGCCGAGATCCATGCCACATACAATTCAAAATCATGTATCTGCCACTACAAATATTTAGGAAATTCTTTAATAAAGAGTATACCGTTGCAAAGGTTTTTGGATTTTCTACTCCTAGAAAGATAATATTGATTACTTGTTTGTATGTGTGAACGTGCTCCTTTTCTTCCTTAGTCAAATTAGCTAGAGTCTCAAACCTAGTGCTGGCATGTGTAAGTGGATCAGTTGTGTCGTCTGCAAACTTATAGGGACCTTTTAAATTTGAGTTAAGAATTAACTCTTTGTTGGGTTTTTTATCAATGAAATTTATTCCACATTGTGCCCATTGAATGTAATCACCTCGATAAAGCATCGGAGGTCGGTTTTCAGAACCTGTTGAAGCAATGTATTTTGATGTAGTCATGATGATTGTGTGAATGAAACTTGATTGTGGATCTTTAGTATGAAGGTTATTGAATATGTTTTTGAGTTATTTTGGTATTGTCTTGAAAGTTATCTCGGTGAATGATTGTTGCGCTATCTTGTTTGTAATAGGATACACTATCTCGGTGAACTTATCTTGGTTGTTCAAACTTAGTTATCTTGGTTGTTCAAAGTTGGTTATCTCAGTGACCAGTGATATTCTATATTGATTATCTTAAAAATGGGCTATGTCGGTTTCAAGTCTTGAATTGGGCAGGATTTTGTCTTACAAAAACATAAATGAACCAAACTAATCCTAAGTGCCGAAATAATATTATCTTGGTCTCATTATCTTGGTTTCGAATCTCAAAACAGGCGGAGTTTCGTTTTGAAAATTCACCTAGGAAACCGAAATATCATCTTATATGATTACTACCGAAATAAGAATCGAACTATGTATCTCGGTGTCACGTATGCAAGTAGTGGAAAAAGTGGTGACGTGGACCGAAATAATAACCAAAATAATTTTGAAAATCGTTACCGAGCCACTTGAGCTAGATTAGGAGTATCTCGGTGAAAGGTAAAATTTTAGTGCCAATTTTCTCTGATAGTACAGAACGTGAAATGTACACGCTAATATACTATCGAGCTAATAAGAACTGGGCTAAAAAAAGTGAGAAAACCTAACAAAGGTCGCTATATCTATTCGATTGATGTTTAAAATGAAGTTCCAAACCGATATAAATCCTTTAAAAACATTTAAAATCCTTATTTAAACATGATTTCACCACGGTTTTAAAAGTTTCACTCCATAATAATACACTTGTTCTAATACCAATTGTGGGTCACAGAGATATCAAGATCAAACACACGATTAAAGACCAAGTAAGATTAGATAAAAGAGAGAAAATGGGATAACTTTTATTAGTAACTTGCACGGTATCTAGATACCATTTACATGAGAATACCACCCCTCACTTGTTATGAGAGGTATTTATATTCCTAACCACATGTTTTTTTTAGAACGGCAACTATTATAAAACCAACTAGCAAGAAGCTAGACAAAGAAATACAAAGAGATCAAATAGGGGTGTTGCAACCAACTATCCCAACTAAAAGTACAATTACATCTAGAAAGGCACCAAGTGAAAGAGCGCGAAACAATATCGTCAAAAATAACATCTTTACGAGGGGCTTTCGACGAGAAGAGCAACTGATTACGAAACATCCATACGCTCCACCAAGTTATATAAAGAACTTCTTCCAGCAAATCTTTAACTTTAGAGTTTAACGTGATGGAATTGAACCAATTAAGCCAATCAACATATGAACCAAGGGGCGTCCATGATAGATTCCACCAGCGGCATATGAGCCTGACGATATCCGTAGCCAATCTGCAACTGAAGAACAAGTGCGAGGAATCTTCCTGAGCAGAGGAGCAAAGCGGACATAAAAGATCAGAAACTAGGACACCACGATGTTGTAAATTGGATCGAGTAGGCAACCGATCCAGGAAAACCTTCCAAGCAAAAACATTTATTTTTATTGGAACATATTTAACCCATCGAGTAGCAGTAGGGGCTTTCGGCAAGAAACATTCATCAAGAAGAATGCGAACATCTTTGACCCGAAAAACACCTTCCCCATTTAAATCCCACACCCATCTATCCTCCATATTAGACAACAATGTCCCTTCAATATATGTTTGAAGAAGAGCTAATTGAGAAGATTCAACCCCTCCTCTAACAGAACGACGAAGAGAAGAGGTAACCGAGAATTGCAGTTTATCAGCCACCGTACAATCTTTATTAATCTCCAAAGCATAAATTCGTGGAAACATAACACGAAGTTGAGTGTCACCAATCCAAACTTCATTCCAAAATTGCGTGCGTAAACCATTACCCACACGAATATGACAGTGAGAAATCAGGTCCACACCACGATCTTTAAGCATATGCACCTCCCGAATAATGGATTTCCAAGTCGAGTAACGAAACGGAGATAATTTATATAATGAGGAGCCATGCATAGACATGATGAGACGACACCACAATGAATTATCCCGTGATATGAATCTCCAAACCCATTTGAAAAGGAGCGCCCTATTTAAAGCATAAAAACTTGAGACACCTAAACCTCCATACTTCTTGGACGCAAGAACCTTGGCCCATTTGATCCACACTATTTTCCTCTCGTCGCATTGAACACCATTGAAAAAATTTCTACGTATGGACTCCATCGTTTGTAACACCGACTTAGGAACCTTATAGATGGACATATTATAAATAGGTGTCGACCCAAGAACCGACTTTAAAAGAGTAAGCCTTCCTCCAACAGATAAAGTTTTAAGTTTCCAATTAGATAGACGAGCCTTAAGTTTACCAATCGTATCGTCCCATGCCTGAAGAGTCGAGCTATTACCTCCAACCATCACCCCTAAGTATTTAAAAGGGGTTTTCATAGTCGAACAACCAAAATATAAAGCTGCAGCATTAACATCCTCACTTCGAATCCCGACTCCAAGAAGGTGACTTTTCTTAAGATTGATCGAGAGGCCGGACAACAAAGAAAAACAATGAAGAATGTGAGTAATACCAGATAGATTAGCAATAGACCACTCACCAATAAAGACCGCATCATCCGCATAAAAAAGATGGGAAATATTAAGAGACGAACCAATTTTGATGCCCTTAAAAATCCCCGCCTCGATGGCCCTAGATAACGAAAGATGAAGAGACTCCATAATTAAGATAAAAAGGTATGGGGCCAAAGGATCTCCTTGCTTCAACCCACAATGAAATTGGAATTCGGACGTTGGACTACCATTAAGGAGGACCGAAGCCATACCAGAGTGTAAACAACCCCGAATCCACGAGCACCATTTAGAACCGAAACCAAAAGCTCTAAGCACATCTTCTAAAAAATCCCACCTTATCGAATCATAAGCCTTGGCAAAATCAACTTTAAACACCATGGCTTGTTGTTTCTTATGCTTGCACCAAGAAAGTAATTCGTTTATGATAAACGGGCCATCAAGAATTTGCCTATTAGGAAGAAACGCCGTTTGAACATCCGATATAAGACCAGAGATGATCGGCGAAAGTCGAGTGGCTAATATTTTGATGACAACCTTGTAAGACTCCCGATCAAGCTAATTGGACGATAATCATTTACGAACTTAGGATCATGGTTTTTCGGAATGAGAGCAATGAAAGAGAAGTTACATCCTCTAGAAAATGAACTATGATCGAAAAACCATTTCACAGCAGCACAAAAATCAGATCCTAAAGTGTCCCAGAACTTTCGAAAAAACTCAAAAAAATGACAATTATCTTATGTATATGTTATTGTTCATCTGGTTTGATTTAATCAATTGTTTAGAATATTTAACCGGGATACATACCTCGGGTAACTGCTCATCTGGGGTAGCTGCATTTTCGGCTACCTTTAGTATTGTTCGATTTGTGCTAGCAAAGTGAATTACTCACCTCGCGATAAAAGCTAAATTTTCCAATCGAACAAAACAACCCCATTTAACACCCTAACTAGAAGCATACCTAATTTGTTGAAGTACTTTATATTTCCGATTTGCACTCATGCGAGGATTTTTATTCGTGCATTACGACGAAGCTTAAAATTTTAAATCTTTGGCAATAACCTTTTCCGGGTATAAATGTGTATTAATTGGCTTAACATTTGTTTTAGAGTAGTTTTTTTTTTTTTTTTTTGAACGGCAAATTTTATAAAACGACTAGCAAGGCGCTAGAAAAATTACAAGGAAATTAAATAAGGAGTTTTAAACCAGTTCTCATGAGAAATAAAGCTAGAACATCGGCGAATTTTATTAAAGTAGTTTTTTTTATTGTCATTGATTAAATTTGATTTTTTATATTTAGTTCGCACTTAAAAACTAAATAACGACAATATTTGATTATAATATATCATA
>BQNB010015167.1:0-48607 GCA_026074375.1 Tanacetum coccineum | reverse complement strand
TGGCTAGAGTTGTTAAGTGATTACGATTGTGACATTCGTTATCACCCAGGGAAGGCAAACGTAGTGGCCGATGCATTGAGCCGTAAGGAACGAATTGAGCCATTGCGGGTTCGAGCCTTAGTTATGACTATTGGCTTGGATCTTCCCAAACAAATACTAGAAGCTCAGGTTGAAGCCCTGAAACCAAAGAACCTTGAGAAAGAAGATGTAGGCGGTATGATCAGAAAGGATATACCCAAGGAAAAGTTGGAACCACGCGCCGATGGAACTTTATGTTTAAACGGCAAGAGTTGGCTACCTTGCTACGGTGACTTAAGATCTGTGATTATGCACGAATCCCATAAGTCAAAATATTCTATCCATCCCGGTTCTGAAAAGATGTACCAAGACATGAAAAAGCTATATTGGTGGCCCAATATAAAAGCTGACATCGCCAACTATGTTAGCAAGTGCTTGACATGTGCAAAGGTTAAGGCCGAACATCAAAGGCCAACAGGATTGTTGGTACAACCAGCGATACCCGAATGGAAGTGGGATAATATCACGATGGATTTTATCACCAAGCTTCCTAAGTCGTTACACGATTTGTACACCATCAAGTGATTGTGGATCGACTTACAAAATCTTGCCTCACTTCTTGCCAATAAGAGAGAATGATCCATTAGACAATTGGCAAGGTTGTACCTGAATATGGATAGTACAAGACACGGAAATACCTAATTTCAATCATCGGTGGATCGTGATGGAAGATTCACGTCAAATTTCTAGAAATCATTTCAGAAAGCTTTGGGTACAAATATAAATATGAGCACTGCGTATCATTCAGAAACCGACGGCCAGAGCGAGAGGACTATTTAAACTCTCGAGGACATGCTACGTGCTTGCGTGATAGATTTAGGCAAGGGCTAGGTTAAACATTTGCCATTAGCTGAATTTTCATATAACAATAGTTATCACACTAGCATAAAGGCCGCACCCTATGAGGCACTTTAGTGGCAGAAAAAAAAAAAAAAAAAAAAAAAAAAAAAAAAAAAATGTAGATCACCTGTGTTCTGGGCCGAAGTTAGAGAAGCTCAACTAACTGGTCCGGAATTGATCCAAGAAACAATGGAAAAGATTGTCCTGATCAAGTAGAGAATTCAAGCTGCTCAGGATCGACAAAAGAACTATGTTGATTTGAAGTGGAAGCCCATGGAGTTCAAAGTTGGGGATAAAGTTATGCTCAAGGTCTCACCTTGGAAAGGGGTTGTACGATTCGGAAAGCGGGGAAAATTGAACCCGAGATATGTCGGACCTTTCAAGGTGTTACCCAAGGTTATTGAAAGTTACATACAACTGGAACTTCCTCAAGATTTGAGTAAGCTCTTCATACTTTTCCAAGTGTCTAATCTGAAGAACTGTTACTTTGACGAACCATTAGTCATGTCGTTAGGAAGGAAATTTCGCGTCGACGATAAACACCAGATTGTAGGAAGAGCCCGTTCTGAACATCATGGAACGAGAGATTCAAACGATTGAAGCGAAGCCGGAGTACATTGGTTAAGGTTCGCTGTAAACACTAGGAGAGTACCCTGAGTTTTCACCTAGAACGTGAAAATCGTCAAACAAAAATACCCAAAAAAAACACTATCACAAACCGTGCTTCGTCCATCCACACAAGGACTTAAGCTTTGAGACAAAGGCTCTTTAATGGGTGGAGACTGTAACATTCTCAATTTAGGTCATATTTACAACTCCTATTATACGTCACCAGTTTATTTGGTCTATACCGTTTACTTTTTTAATTTAACTTTAAGCTCAATCAGCGTAGACTATAAAATAATCATTTAACTTAAACTGGTCACCAAATAAATTAAGGTTTCGTCAAGACAAGGTTCTATAATTATTACAAGATAATAAATTACCCTTTGCGTATTTTATTTTTATTGGTCACGTAAAAGGCTTACGTTTCGCAATAAAATACACTTAGACACACCCCGAAAATACCTAGACTTACCTAGACTCAAACCAATACCCACTTTTAAACATTAAACATAAAATTAAATCAATTCTTGTGTTAATACCCCCACTAGGGCCGGTTATGAGGAAAAAATCACCTAGAAATCTTCCTAATGACCCTTAAGTACATGTATAAATCCTATGTAATTAAACCTTGTACAACATGTTCCTAGATTAAGCTAATACACAATGGTTAATAACCATTTTGGCTCTCTTTTCTTTTGGATGCTGCGGCAACATGCATGTATGTACACAAATCTATAAGATTTCTATAATCTTGGTAAATCTTGTACCAAAACCTTGTAATTAAAGAATGTACTAGCAAGGTATTAAGAAAACCATGGTAGACTAACTAAAAACCTCAAAACCACCGATTAAGACACGGTTTGGTTAGTTTTGGGACAAGAAAACCTAACTAGATTCTAAGCCTATAAATACTCACTCACATTTACCTTAAACACTCTTGAAAAACTCATAAATACACTCTCAAATAAACCATCTTTGTCTCTTCTCTTATTTTAGGTCATAAACCACTACAAACACTCTTACAACTCATTCGAACCAAAAGTAGGTGCTAGGGTCATCATACGAGGTCACAAGAAGAATACACGAGCCAGGATTGGGTTAATTAGTAAGCTTTGAAGCTTAGGGTTAACATACATTTGGGTGTATAACACATCGGGTTGTTATTCTATACGCTACATGACACATTCAAGACTCTAAGACTCTTGTAAGTCGCATTCAAGCTTGTACATTTCGTATTATAAAGATTTATTTGATTTCTAGTCGTATAGTTCACGTTAATATGTGACTAGCAAATCTACATGGGTGTGAACACATATGGTTCAACCCTCCACTAAGGGAACATAGCCTGTTATACCACCACCCTCCATTAACATTACTACCACTGGAGCTAGGATTACTGTCCGGCTTCAGGCTTCCATATCCCTTCCACCAGAGGCAGAGGTTGAGAGACTTCTAGCCATGCCTACTCCACCACTATCACCACTTACCACACTATCACCACCCTCTGTAGGGGAGTGCCTTTCTAGGTGCATGACTCTATCTGCACATTCATCACCACCACCTGTGCCATCATCATTACTACCATTATATGGGTGTCCAACCCAAATCCAGACACTCAGGATAGCCTCCACTCAGGCCCTTGTTGATGCGGTTACTGCTGCATTACCATTACCTCCACTACCACCACTACCACTATCTTTATACATACCACCACCTATTCACTGTAGGGATGATGTTCCCGAGTCCGAGCAGCCACCACGCAAGAGGTCGTGCTTGTTTGCTCTAGGCTCCAGGTATGAGGTCGAGGAGAGTTCTACTGCTAGACATACCAGAGGTCGAGGGGTAGACTATGGGTTTGTCAGCACCTTAGATGCTGAAAAGAGACGATGAGGGAGTAGAGAGGTTGGGTATGGTATTAGGGATACTTGGGTGGATCCGGCAGAGGCAGTTCCTAAGATAGCACCTATGACCGTGTGAGAGGTCAATACTAGAGTTACAGAGCTTGCTGAGCTCCATGAGCATGATATGCAGGACTTATATGCTCTACTAGAGGATGCTCAGGATAGTAGGACTCGCATATCACATCGAGTCTCCATAGACTCGCAGCGAGTTGACTTGCTTATAGAGGATAGGATAGCTCATCAGGAGACCATACAGATTGTAGAAGAGGAGGCCTATGCTTCCTGAGAGGCTTGGGCTCATGCGATAGGATTGAGTCAGGCGGTTCATTTTGAGCTCCAGACCCACCGTGAGCAGGTATATGCACACGAGTCTCAGCTCCATGCACATCAGACATAGCTACAGTTGCAGGGTACTCTTATTCAGACCCAGCACCAGGTACATGAGATTCGCTTCCAGATGCAGCAGGCTGAGATGGCAGCGCTTCGAGAGACTGACCATAGGCGTCAGGCACAGATGGCAAAGACTCTCTGAGTGATGAGAGACATGAGGCGAGAGATGAGTGACATGCAGGCCGAGTTGTTAGCACATCGAGAGCAGCAGAGGAGAGCTAGACAGCCAGGATCAGATGCTAGAGCTCCAGATCACCAGGAGGCTTCTAGGGATGCTGATAGTCACATCTAGTGGTTTATGTTGTTTTATTTTGCTAGGCTGTTGTTCAGGCATGTTAAGTATTAGGGGGTTTCCCCGCTAGCATAGCCTTAGATCTTTTGTATTGTATTTTGTGTACTAAAAACTATTTCATGTAAAATTTTCCAAGTTATGAATGAAATAGATGTGTTATGTTATACTATATACCTCTCTTGTGTTGTTATCTCATCTGTAAATTATTATATATCTAGTCATAATTGTGACCTCATGTTTTGTCTCTTGTGATTTAGACGAATCATGGCACCTGTGACAAGACGAGGACCGAATACCCCTCCTAACAACACCAACCCAAACAACATGACTCCAGAATCTGTCCAAGCTATGATTGATCAAACTCTTCTGCGAAACTCCACCAATGGAGACGGAAGCCACAGTTCACACGAGGATAACCGAAGGAACGTGCAAACTGCGCGCCCTTGTTTCTACGCTGACTTCATGAAGTGTCAACCTTTGAACTTCAAAGGGACTGAAGGCGTTGTTGGTTTAACCAGGTGGATCAAAAAGATGGAATCAGTCTTCAATACAAGTATTAAAAATACTTACAAAGCTATAATAAGCAAGATTAATAATCGAAATCGTCTCATTCGCCCCTTTCTTTCTAGCCATGGGTTCGAACCAACCCAAAACACAAAACCCGCAACTTTTTAACAAAATCCACTTCGAAATATCACTAATCCAACTCTTGTACAACACCCTTTTCAATCAAAACACTTGAATTAAACCCGGAAATGAATTTCTTCAAAACCCATTGCATGTAGGATTTTATTATATGGAAACGTAGGCCTTGACACGAGGATTAATATTTTGTTGGTTGATTATAATGCATGTCGGAAAAATTGACGGATTTAAGTGGTGTTTTACTTTTTATGATGTTTTGCATTGTTGCTTAATATACCTTGGACAATTTGCGTTCTTAACTATGATTTACTAAACCTATGATTCACCAACTTTATGTGACATTTTTTAAGCATGTTTTTCTCAGGTCAATAAGGCACGAGGAGCTCAGATTACATTGGGGGTAATTCTTTGGAAAGACGTCAGTACTAAAGATTTGGGCGTATTACATTTTGGGGAATACTTTGTTATTAAACAAAATCTTTACTTTATTGTCGAGACAATTTTAAAGCCATGAGATTATGTAATGAACAAGCATTTGTTAATCCAATGTATCTTTTTAAAACGCACGTTTAGTGGTCGTCTATATCTTGTGCTATTGATCTATGAAGTAACGCCCCTCGGATATTCTACTTTACGCTGCTAACCGATTTGGGGTGTTACATATATATAAATATATACACGTATTTAATTATTACTTTTATTCAAAGTAGATCTACACACGTTGTTTACACACATAATATTGCAATCAAATATGCCACATATATAGGCACCATAAGGATCGTACAGATGCTGCGCTGTCGCGATATCGGACAACGGTGAACGACTAGTAAAAATATTCAAAAAAGTTCTTAGTCAGGCGTTGAAAAAGACCCTGGGTTCACTATATCACAGTGCTATGGAGACATTCTGTTACACCCCCAAATATTTCGATAACAGCAAAATACTACATTTTGGGGTGCTTATTCACTATACAATCACACAGTCATAACAAACAACTATAACAGGGATGTTTTGTGAAAATAAAATTTTCATTTTATTTGTTTTGAAATGATCTGAGTACAAAGGTCCCAAAATATCGTAGAAAAAGTTATTTCATACAAGTCACATCACGACTTCATTTCTAAAATATTTCTATCATTTATTGACACAAGTTCACCGGAGTCACGTCCTTGATATCCGAGTTTCGTCATCCAAACCGTCTTCAATTCCTAAACTGAGATACATGCTTAAAAAACTCAACAAAAACATTGTGTGATTTAATAGAGTTTACACATAACAATTAGGAATGATATTTGGTTTCAACAAATCATACAAACATTGGCTAGTAGGGCAAGTTATAAAAATTAAGATTTCAACTAATTGAAGCCCATGTACCGAAACTTTACACATTCTTCCCGTAGGATAAATATATGTTTCCGAAGAAGTATGCCACTTCTCCTAATACTAACTACAAATGGTTCGATTATAGGTGCTCACAAATGATTCAAACCCCGACAGGGTTGTCAATCCCAATAGATATGTATTTATGCATTAGCGTTCACCTGCAATAGGCAACTAACGAGCACACAGTAAAAGGCATATAATCATAGTGAATGGGATCATATTTAGTATCAAAACATATAGCGTTCTCAATTTCATAAAACAGCAGTTATCCCCCTCGCGGGTTAAAATATATTTTAAAACATTCAAAAGCGAGGCTATGAAATAACATTGATCGATGCCGAAGATTTAATAACCGGAAAACGATACGAACTACTCGACAACGAACCGTCCTGCGACTAAGTTTATGTCGCTCGATTACTATACATTAATGTACGACCGAATAGTGCGTATATCGCAACTTTAGAACTTATAGTTTTAAATACAATGTGATGAGGAAATCACTGCGCGTCTTAGATCCTAAAACTTCACGTAAGTGAAGTTACGATCATCCTTTCATTTATATTATACGTTCACTTAATCGAAAAACTTTTCTATTTTTAGAAAATTACTATTTTCTGGGAGGGAAAGATACCATTTTTTAGTAAGTCTCCGTTATCAATTTATATTTATAGTTAGTTTTTTATTTCTCGCTGAACTTTCGACTTTCAATCTTGGTTATTAATTACCCATATCGGGATTATGTCGTATATTACAAAATTACTATTTTTAGAATTATATCCGTTCATAAAAATTGTTATGTCTAATTGTTTATACTCGTATTAATAAATACGCGTTTGTTCATTTTATAAAACACCCAAACAAGTTTATAATCAACCGTTGAGTTTCAAAAGCACGTTGGACTTTATTTGACTTTGACTTTATTTATATATGTGCATTACTAGATCTGACAACCGCCCAAACGACCCGTTATATCACAATTTCACGACTCGGACTCAAAAGAGATTTTATGCAAACGACATTACGGACAACTTCCTTAGTTTTTAGCGCGACTCGAAACTCGACGAAAAATAACCAAATGCCCCTGCAAGTTTCTGCAGGAACTTGTTGGCATTTTTATAAAGTGCAGATTTTGACCTTGGGTTTTGACCTTGATATTATTACGATTTTAAAACTAGCAAGCCCTCGCGGCAAAAGTAAATCGTCCATTCCGAGGCAAGGTTTCGTGTTTCGCGGAAGCCGAAGATACGGACTCGAAAGTGCTCAATAAACGGACGTTAAATTTCTGTCAGCAAGAGCCTGTTTGGAAAGTTTTCAAATTTTGTTTTTCGCTCTCGTCACTTCTATCGTTTTTAGGAGTTACGGAACGTTCGGAATTACCAAAATCTACATTAGACGAACTCTATCATATTTATACATCAAAACTCAGTTTTTACAACAATCTCCAAACTTGTTTTCCGTGCCAAAGAATCCTGTTCGGAATTTATACTTTCTCGAAACCATTAAAACCTTATGTTCGCTTCATAAACAACTTCAAATTCACTAGCTAACCTATTTTGATCATCCAATATCATGTTCTAATCTAGTCTAATGCAAGATTCAATCAGATGTTCATTCAAATGCAGTTATCTGAGGAATGAATCAAATCGCGAAAAACGAATTAATACATGTATTAAAAATATATTACAAAGCTATTATAAGCAAGGATTAATAATAATCGAAATCGTCTCTTTCCGCCCCTTTTTTTAGCCGTAGGTTCGAACCCAACCCAACACAAAACCACAACTTTTTAACAAAACCACTTCGAAATATTCACTAAATCCACGCTTGTTCAAACTCCCTTTCAATCAACACTGAATTAATACTCGAAATATGAATTCTTCAAAAACCCCATTGCATGTTGGTTTTTTTATTATATGAATCCGTTAGGCCTTGACACGAGGATTAATATTTTGTTGTGATTATAATGCATGTCGGAAAAAATTGACGGATGAGTGTCAGGTGTTTGTGTGGCGGTTAGTGGAGCTCAAAGGGGAGGGGAGGAAGAATTATTTTTTTTTGGTAATGGATATAATGTTGTGTAGAAGTTGCTTTATATAGAAAATAAGTTTAGCCATTTGACACTTTTAGTCTCTCCATCCTTTTAGTCCTTCTATTTTTAGTACAAGTTATTTATTTCGTTAAGTAACCGACCAAAGGCTCGGGATTATACTTACGTGACTAATTTTATTTCTGTCACACTTAATTTGGTTTAAAATATTAAATAAAGATGTTAACTCAAGTCAAAATAAAGTTTTGATTCGGTTTCGGCTAACTCAGGACGAGGACGATAAAATACAAATTATCATCATAAAAATATTAACGAAGCGCGTCGAAATTTCTACGATGCTCAAAACGCTTAACGATCGCGCGGTCAAACGTTGACTCGCGAAACGTCAAAAATAAAAATTTCTAAATTCTGTTCGAAATAAAATACGAAAATAATTATTCACGACAAATAAAATTTTAAACATCGACGTTCGTTCACATGAACTTATAAAATAACAGTTATGACGTCGAATTCACGATCGTCATTCGCGTCGTAAATCTCGGGTTGTTACAGAGGTTCAATACCAATGATATGGCACATGAACCTCTTTTTACAATTGGTGAAAATTTTCACCTCTAGTATAGGAGCGGCATTTAACTGGCCACCCCTATATTTAAGAGTCTGTGATACTTCTATTGCCATTTAAGATTGATCTTGATTTTAAAAATCTTTTGAACAGTTATAAAAACTTTTAAAGAGGTTTTATAAATCAAACTGCTCTGATACCACTTGTTGGTCTATTTGAATGTGATATAAGGTTTATCAAATTAAACTAATCACATTCCATGGCAACAAAGTGAGTTTTAAACAAATATATATGAAGAATATAAAGAATAAGTTTATAACACAGAAGTAACTTTTCAATGTATAGGTTCTTATTATAATTAAATAAAGAATCTATGACACACCTTGCTTGCGGAATAACAAGGTGGTTGAATGACAATTGGGGTGTTATCTCCTTCGAACTTAAACTCTAACCAATGTTAAGAGAGTAAGAAAACAAACTACTTATTACTAAACTGAAGATTCAACTTTCAGTGGTACCGTTTAGTTTGTTTGAGAGATAAATGAACTCTTCAATGTGTATCACATTAATTGGAAGAGATAGCATTTACTCTGAGAATCCCTTTCCTTTTATAGGCAAAGGGATTAGGGTTTACAAGTTAAACTAGTACGCGTATCATGCATCCAAAAGGTGGTTGAGATACCATTTAATGCAGACGTGCTCTAAAGTACCAGGTACAATCCTTTAAAGAAAAGTTGTTGTACTTCTATACCAACTCTAGAATTAGTCATTCCCAAGGAGATTGCTTCATTCCTTTTGACATAAAGCAATCTTTTTCCCACCTTGTAAACCTTCTAGAAGTGAAAAAAGTTTCAAACTTCTATAAAGGAGATAGACAACGTTCAGCTTGAAAATGTCAACCAAGCTGAACTAAAGCTCTTTACATAGGCCTTCTTCAGTTTTTGACCCGCTGCATAAACTGAAGTAAAGATACTTCCTAATCTTCTAAGGACCTGAAGAGCTGACGCTGAAGAAACTTCAGTGACTCAAACCGAAATACTTTAGCTTGAGTAAAACTTAGGGGATTTAATGTTTAAATCTACTGAGAGACTGAAGGGCTCAGGAACTGAACCCAACAGTTACGTCATCTTCGATCCTCCCTGATCTATGCATCAGCGACCCCAAATATCTAGAAGACTCCTTTTGTTGAAGGATCTGGTTTCCAATACGAATATCCACTTCTTCTCTATAGACAACCCCATACCTACCAAAATCACATCTTAGGTATTATGTATTCTCTCTTCTTACCCGTAAGCCATTCCATTCTAGCGCCTCCCTCCAACTCTCTAGTCTGTTGTTCAACTCATTCGCCGATTTTGCAACCAACACAATATCGTCTATGAAAACCATACACTAAGGTACATTCTTTTGAACCCCCTGCGAAAGGTATGACTTAATGGCTGATCCCTGATGAAGACCTACTTCCACAGGGAAAAACTATGTGTTCCCCACTGTGGTCCTTAAGCGGGTCTTCGCCCCCTTAGCTCGTACATATCCCTTATGACTCTTAAGTATCTCCTTGGAGTTCCTTTCTCTATATGACTTCTCCAAATCAAGTCACGCAGGACACTGTCATATGCCTTTTCCAATATTAATTTATGAGACAAAAGGAAAGAGTTAGAAAGATCAAACCACAACACAAGGATTTGATAGTGGTTCGGTAACAAAGCTCATCTTCAAGCTCCTTTTAGGCGGAGAAAACCGTACACAAGTAGCTTACACCAATTTCCAACACAAAGCCAAATGTCGCGTTCTAATCTTAGCTAGAACCGATCTACCACACGCTTGTATTTTAAGGCCTATAATACTAACCACCCTTACAAGTATTTACCTCACCCAAATACTATCACGATCAACCCGATCTAACTATTACACACGATTACAAGAGATTTAAGTGAATTGCAACATACAACACAATCGTAACGAAGTTACGTAAACACGACCTAACCTATAATACTTCGAATCTTGATGATTACGAGTATCCTTCTCTTACAATTGAAGGGATAAGCTTGGATCACTTGGAAATAAATGCTTATAATGATTATATGATCAAAGGTTTAGAAATGTGTTTGCTGATTTAAGACAGAAAGAAAATAGGTGTAAAAGGTAAGAAAATATGTGGGAATAGTCCATTATTTATTGGCAAGGCTGGGAGTCGATATACATGGTCGGCCCCTTTAAATACCTTGTTGGGCCCCTTATCAATAAGGGGGCCTCCCATACCTATAAGAGGGCCGCCCCCTATATGACGCTCCAAGCTTTGTCCTTTTTTGGGAAGGTTTTTTCTAGAACAGTTTTATCCGTTTTTTAGGGGGGAATTTTGAATTCAAATGATTAATTTGAATAAAACATTTCTTATAAATCTAAAAAGATTTTGTGTAAGTTTTATAAAAATGTTTGTTGCATTTTATAAAAATGTAAAGTTTAGGATAAAATTTATATACCTTTGATCATTAAATAAATTAAGCATTTATTTATTCATACCTTTAAGTGATTAGTGTCGAAATGAAAAATTACGACTAATAACTTTTTTACGTTTAATTTTACGTAGAACGTTTTTACATTTTGTGATTAACAAAACGTAGAGAAGTCAAAAAATATAAATAACGTTTTTAGACATTGTTTGTATTAACAATCTCCCCCTTTTTGATGATTACAAAACCTAAACTCATTAATGGAAATTAGTTTTAAACAAGTTTTTAGTGAGTTTTATTTCATTTGTACCCCTTTTTGTAGAATAAAAAAGGCTTCGTTGATTAACATAAATCTGATGGAATAAATGCTCTCCCTTGATGTGTACTCCTCTCACGTTTGGAGGCACCTAAGAAAAATCGAGCTATGGTGGGACTTGCTACAACTTGTAGATAGGAAGACAGGAAATATAAATATAAAAAATATGTTATAAAATAACTATTATTTATATATATATATATATATATATATATATATATATATATATATATATATAGAGAGAGAGTGAGAGAGAGAGAGAGAGAGAGAGAGAGAGAGAGAGAGAGAGAGAGAGAGTTAAAATCAAATGAGAGGTTTTTTTAAAATAAGAAGGATAAGAAGTAACTATAACCGCATATCCGAGATGCATCGACTCAAATTAGATGCATCTTTATAATATTAGATGCATTATAATGCATCATAATGTGTTTTCTAGGTTTTAATTAGATGCATATACGTATATTCGATACATTTCATGATCTCTTTTTTTTTGTTCTTCTACATGTGCCAAAATCATGGAAATCAATTTACACCATCTACACCTCAAATTAACTTTCGAAACTCAAAATGATGCATTTAAATGAATAGAAATGCATGTAATGCAAGTCGTTGCATCTCAAATATGTGGTTTTAGTCACTTCTCACAGCTTCTTATTTTAATTTACTTCTCACTAGATCCCTACTCTATCTTTCTCTCTCCTCTCTCTCTCCCCCTCCCTCTCTCTCTCTCTCTCTCTCTATATATATATATATATATATATTATATATATATATATATATATATATATATATAACCAAGCATCACAAAATATATAACAAAAAAATAAAAAATTATGTTAACATTGATGTGTTGTTGTGAGGCTGTAATTTATGTTTCAAGTTTTAAATTTATATTTTGCCGACTTTACAAAAAACAACACTTTAACGGGCAATGTACCCGGTTAGATGGGAGTTTCGTGGTAAGTAGGGTGTTGATCACTAAGAGCGAGAAACAATCTTTCAATTTATTAATATGTTAAACCTGTGCTAAACCTATGTTAATCCTAATTCTAACGGATAATAGGGGGTTTTTTCAAGCCTGAGGAGCTGGCTGAGTTTTGTGGTGACTAAGTTCAATTTAAGACCACTCAATGAACACACACAAGTAAATTAGAAGAAGATATAGAGCGGTCTAGTTCAAATATAAAAAAAACTGTATTTAGTCATGATTAATCCCAATTGGAACGGTTGGTTTGTTTATTTAGTGCATTGATTATTAGCGCGAAGCGGATTTTATTTTCCTTACGTTTGTTTATTTAGTGCTATGATTTACTTGTCTCGATATAAAATATAAGCGGAATATTATTTTTCAAGCCTTGGGCGTTACTTACTTCCTAAGAACTAGATACGTAGTATTTTGTCACAATTAAACTTATCCGCATAAAGCTTCCTTATTTGCTGATTTTTATTATTCTTTGGGTTAAAGCAATGGTGGTTCTTGTTAAAACTTAGCTCATAGAGATCTTTACCACTTACTGCTTAATGGCATTCACACACTAGTAGTCCATGGCCAGTCTTTTCCAATTAATTAAGACATTTATACTCGTTGATCAGGGTTACCATGACGGTCCACTAAGGCTCATAATCTAAAGGCAAGTTAGGTCTTTATTCGTGATCCTATGGTCTAGATGTATATTATTATTAAATGGAGAGCACATCCCAGGCTTCTAGTTTCTTGTCGTATTCACCTAGATTCCTGTTTGAACGATAGGTCGCATACATAAAGCACGGTAACAAGTAGAAATTGATATAACATTAACTTAGCTATATAATCGATAAATTAAGTATTCGAGATAAAAAACCAAACATTCAAATCTTCATAATAATGGCTAATACCCGAAGGTATTAGCCTTCAAACATCATAATCAATACAAGAGTAATAATTTACCCAAGGTAAACTAACCGAGTTAACGAATGATACCAAAAACAGAACAATTACAAGAGTATTTGAGATTTATTAGGTGTTTCCTATGGATATTAGTTGCTATAATACTAAAAATTATTTCTGACCTCATTGTGCTTATCTTTTCTTTTGAAAATTGCTTTTATGGTTAAGGTATCGAAAATATGATTTAGCACACTAAAAACCCGTTTTTAGGTTTTCTATTTATAAGGTCTGGAATTTGGTAGATACGGCGTATTGACTGAGGTCAATACGACGTATCATGGGTTTCTTGGAGTAGGGACCACGTTTGATATCTTCCAGAATATTTTATTACTTTAATTTGAATACGGCGTATGGATCTTCTCTGGATACGGCGTAGTGATCTTCATTTCCTTCATGGTCTTTGTGAATGCAGGCTAGATACGTGCTAATCTTACTTATATGGATATGCGTATTGGGATGTCAGAATCAGTTTCTCTATTTCCTTATTTAAGATCAGATTGCGTTGCCTTTTAGTTATGCTTCTCCAAGTTACTCACATAATTACTATATTTCTTAAATTACAAACGATTATGTAATAATTCTTTGCAATAATTATACAAAATGGGTTAATTATATGGGATACATGATGCTATAAAAGTGACGTTATTTGATGTCATCAAATATCCCCCCACTTGAATCCTACTTGTCCTCAAGTAGCCTTTAGAAGTTTACAAAAAATGTATCCCTAAGGAATTTTCCGTTTTAAACATTTATTTGATCTATTACAAGTACACAACCAAACACCTCATGAAATAGGTAGATGAAAACACTCAAATCACTCAACTAATCTATGTGGTAACATGTAATTAATTCGCTCAATTGCTCGGCCGTGACGAGTATTCTATCATAAGCTTGGCAAGGATACACATCTCCACCACTAGAGCTAAGGAGTAACAAGTTTATAAAGGTAAAATAGGTTTTTATTATAAGGCTTAAGGTTGATCATTCTACAATCTTTCACCATTAGTATCACATCAACAAGGCAACTAAATCACACATACATGGCCGTAACAACGGAATAGACATGTGTGTTCGATCACATCCTCATTCGAGTTTAACCAAGGGTTAGGATGAAGAATGATATAGGGTATGGATCTTCTAACTTTCACTAAAAGTAATAAACCAACAAGGCAACTGAATCACGCATACATGGCCGTAACGACGGAATAGACATGCATGACTCGATCACATCCTCATTCGAGTAAAACCCAAGGTTAATGATTAGGAAAGGGAAATAAATTGTTGTTAAATAAAAATTACGAAGCAAATAGATTAAGTCCAAAACAAATAAGGCACAAGTTGCTAGACACTTTTCTCGACCGTTACCATGATAAAGACACAACTATTTACACATGTCTTGATCATTGATCAAAAACAACAACCTAAGTTGGCGTTCCCATAACGGTCAACTTCCCAATCATCCCATACTTTACATACTTTTACAAGACAAGTGGTGATATCTACCTCTTTATACATAACTTTACATCATTGACTTATAAGACGTATCAACGAATAATCGATCCTTCATATAATTCCTTCGGTGTGATCTTTGCGAAACGATTATCTTTAAACTTTCCTCCTCTTTTTTGTTGCGATTTTTCTAATTTTTTTGTACATACTAACTATGAATCTCGGTGTAATTTCACCATCTTCACGATCATAATAACTCCGGATAATTCCTTCGATAATTCTTCATTCTTCGGACGTACCAATAATTGTGATGGTAGTAAAAGATAACTTGAGTTTTTGACTACTTATACATTCACCATTTGCATGTGCTAATTTCCTGTCCAACGCGACAAAGATAGAAAATTGACACAAGACTCGGGAAATACATACTTTACACTTAATCTAACTGGGTAGACTAAGGTGTAAAGGTGTAACGAAACAAACAGTTGGTGTTATTCCTAAATGATTGGCTCTATTGGTTTTTCTAGGGGTATTTTACTCTTAAGATGAGAGTAAACAAATGGTTTATACAGGGATTTAACTAACCAATGTAGTTAGTTAATAAAACAACATATATAGGCTTTTTGGTTGTAATCATAGAAATTTACCAATTTAAACAAGTTACTCCATCTAAATCCATAGTACACATTATTGGGGTCCTCGAATGATATACCAAGCCAAAGTTTTAAAGTCCAACATCACCGGCACAACTCATAGTTTTGTGATTTGGGTTAAAAACATTAGAAACGGATAAGGTTAAATCCTCACGATATCTAATAAGGGTTATTGTGTGCGGGTTATGTAACTAGTAATTTCACAAAAGTATGCTTGAATTTTTTTTAAATTTGAGCATAATTTAAGCATTTTAGTGTGAAAAATAGGACAAGTATGCATTCTAAATCTCATCTCCCACTTGAATTATACAACGTCCTCGTTGTATAGATAAAACATTAAAAACGGGAAATCAAAAGAATTAGAATCATACCTACCAGTAGGAACTAATAAATACAAATATACCTAACAGAATTAGAATAAGAAACTCCCTTGATATTTTGCTTGGTAGATTCTCCATGTATATTTATTGAGCAAGAATTCCATATCGTAGATACTTCACCAACATTGTCAATTTCTTTGCAGCGAGGTCCTGTGCAAAATTTAGGAAAAACCATGCATTCTTATCTCGGTACCTACAGTTAACTACAAATAAAACAAACTATACAGTAGACTAATACGCCATATCCATAAACTGGAATACGCCGTATAGAGACCTAAAAAAAAGTATCTAAATACGCGTCAGCCTTCCGAATACGCCGTATGGACAAAATTGACAATAATGTTTTTAAAGTGCATAAAATAAAGGACTGATAATGTCCAGACATTCAATACACCGTATGGTATGGAGCGGATACGCCGTATTGATGTCTGGGAAGACAGGCTCGCTAAAAATAAATAACAATCCGGGTTGTCTCCCGAGAAGCACTTTTGTTTCAGCTAGTCTTTAAGTTAGACTTTTTCTTTAACTTCCTTCACCATTCCATCTCATGCACGCTAACGTGCCCGCGTGTGAGCCATTCTGTTAGCCTCAATTTATTGAGTCGAACAAGGAAGCTCGGTCACTTTACGATGGAGCTTCGGTCTCTAATTAGTTAACGTTGTAATAAGATAATATCGGGAATCGGGCTCGATAGATAATCTAATATTGTATATGTTTTGGGTTTAATCCCAAGCAAAACCCGAGCCCGGGTCCTAGTTAAATATCCCGCGCTTACGTGACGGGGTATATAAGCTTTTTCTTATTTAGAAAAAGTAAGTTGTAGAAGTTGTTCAAAATATCTAAGATATTTTCTTTTTAGAAAATATCTAGTTTTTCATTTTCAATATATCTTTTTTCTCTCATCTCTCTCTCTTCTCTCTCTCTTTTCGATTCTCTCTCTCTCTAGTTTCTAGTTCCGATTCGTGTTGTGATTTATGAAGTGAAGTGTTAATCGGGTTCCTACAATTGGTATCAGTCGCCTCGGGTGGGTTTCGTGATTTGTTTTGTGGTCATTTTTTTTGAGCTTATATTACTTTCGGCTTATTTTTTTTGTCTTGTTTTGTTTTTTCTTTTAATATCGTTCACAGTTACATTCATTATCTATCACGTTTCATTCCTATTTTGGGCTGTCAACAATTGTCAAAAAGATGGGCTAATCTTCTTACTTATTGTGGTGTCAAGTTTATTTGTTTTTCTTCTTTTCGTCATAACTATCAGTTCATTTGTGGTTTCTTGGTTTGTGTCACTTTTGTTTACAAAATTTTTTGACTCGACATGTGCTTTGTTTCTAAATAACATTTACGTGATCATACATGTTCGTTTAGAAAGCGAACGAGTGTAATTTTGAAACACGTTACAACCGAACGAGTGAAACACGTTACAACCGAACGAGTGTAAACGTTCGAACCGAACAAGTGAAAAATCTCACGGACCGATCGAGCAACTTTTTCAGGTTAACCGAACGAGTGGAACATTCACAAGAGCCGAACGAGGGAAAACTTGAACAACCGAACGAGTGGAAAACGTGTACAACCGAACGAGTTTACATCTCTTAGAACCGAACGAGACAACACCTCTACAACCGAACGAGTGAAAACTTGTACAACCGAACGAGTGGAAAATTTTTGAGCCGAACGAGTGAACACTTCTTGGACCGAACGAGTGACAAATCTCGAGGACCGAACGAGTAACAATCTAACGGACCGAACGAGTGTTTGTTGTCTCGACCGAACGAGTTCATTGTCTAGAGAGACGAACGAGTGGAAAATCACAAGGACCGAACGAGTAATTTTAAGTTGAACCGAACGAGAACAAAATCTTCACGTTTTAACAAATTTTCGGTTTTCGGTTTCGAGTATCGGTTGACTACACGACTTATAACTTAGACCGTTGTGTTCGTGATTCGTTTTCGATCAACGTGGTGTATTTAGTTTTTACCGACGATAACCGTGCGACTCCGCGAGATCAAATTTACAAACGTTGCATCTTTTCTCATATTAATCAAGTTTCAAACAAAGATGACAATTAAACAGGAGGGAATTGTTGCATTTATTGGTTATAATTCGAAATTTACACTTTAAGCCCCTCAACTTCTAAACAATAATCATATTTCACATTTATATTTTAACTTGTTTACTATTAACCCTTTGTTTTTTAAGCAAGATTAAATATAACCTTTTTCTTTCATACGAAGTTCTCCTCGGTCATTTTTCCGATTCCACGCATAAACTTGCTCAGGTATCTTTCCATAGATTTGCCTTCTCGTCTGGTATGAAGTATTCACGTTGTTTCTCTTTCTTGATATAATCCTAGAGTAGTGCTTCTAAATCCCCTCCTTGAAAAGGTGCACCAAAATGTGTGTAGTAAGCTTCTTTTCTTCTAGGGTTTTCCCTTCTTCCTTGAGTGGACAACATTTGGTGTAGTAGGACCTTTAACTTTTGTTCACATCCTATCTTTGAGCTATATAACTTTTTCATTTCTTTCTTGATTTTCCTCTTCCAAGATTGTTGAGTTGTGCTTGTATAGCTGCTAATCAGTCAGACATTTTAGTACCTCTGGTCCTTGATGTTCCATTGTGCCATTTTTTAGAGTATTCAACCATTTCTTGGATGGCTACTTTCGCATTAGCATCAGTCTTTAATGGCATGGCTCCTCTTGAATCAAGAATCTGTCTAGTTGGAACATCCAATCCGTTATAGAACAAGAGTACCTCCTTCATCTCGATTAAATAGTATTGAGGACACTTCATCAAGAGTTCTTTAAATTGATCCTAGGTTTGATAGAGGTTTTCATCGGTTCTTGCTAAAAGTTATTGATCTCCTCCATTTTCTTTGTAGTACGAGCAAGTGGGCAATATTCACTTAGAAACTTTATCTTTAGATCTTCCTAAGTTGTAATCGAACTAGATGGTTTATTTCTTAGCCAACGACTTACGGCTGCAGTTAAGGACATAGGGAAGGCTCTAAGCATCACTTGGTCTATAGTTATATTAGGGATGTGGAATAAATCCATGATCTTAAGAACTTTCTCAATATGTTCATTCGCATCTTCATGATCTGAACCGCTGAAAGTATTGGTTCATAGTTCCTTAAGAAATTGGGCATTTTCATGTTTCAAAATATCCCTTGTCCTCGATCTTAGGCAATCAACTACTCCCAATCCTAGTACGGCTCGAGTTCTCCCTCACTGTATATTCATAGTTTTCCTGACATTGTCTTCTGTACCTCGTCCTCCGAATATTATCCTTGGTCAGAAAATAGATCAAAATCAGGTGATCTCGATTTGTCAAGACTTAGTGTCTTGAAGTGCTTCCTAGATGATCGAAATTCTCGTTCCGGATCCTTGAAAGGCGTAAATAGTTCCTTATTCGAACTTCTTGTCATGCACTACCTGAAACAAGGGATAAACAATTAGTAGGATGGGCTCAAGAGAAAGAAAGCACAGATATACATAAATTAAATGCGAAAAATTAGATCTGTTACTGTATCAGCTAGTCAATACGCCGTATTCAATGGAAGTGAATACGCCGTATTAATATTTTTAAACGAATACACTGTATTGGATAGAAAGTTAGATACGTTGTATCCAATAGAAGTGGATACGCCATATTGAGTTATCGACCAGCATAATGTAATAGAAAAACAATTAAACTACGCAAACAATTAAACACACAAATATACAGAATATACAAAATTATACACTAATCTAAATTACACTAATCCTAAGGGTTAGATCTAATCTAATGCTAAAAACCAAAATATCAAATAAAAATCAAGATTAATTCTCACTCCCTCGCAGCGGTGCCAAAAACTTGATGTGTCGTTGTGTGGTGTTAAATGATGATTCAAGTTTTGAATTTATATTTTGCCGACTTAACCAAAAACAACACTTCAACGGGCAGTGTACCCGGTTGGTGGGAGTTTCGTGGTAAGTAGGGTGTCGATCACTAAGAGTGAGGAACACTTTCATTTTATTAATATTTTGGTTTTTCTAATCTAAGTTAGTCTAATCTATGCTAAACCTATGTTAAACCTATGTTAATCCTAAATCTAATGGATAAAGGGGGTTTTTTAGTATGAGAGACTGGCACAGGTTTGGTGGTAACTAAAACCAATTCAAGACACTAAAACACACGCAAGCAAATTAACAGAAGATAAAAGAGCGGTCTAGCCAAATATAAGAACACTGTATTAACCATTATTAATCCAATCAGAACGTTGGTTTGTTTATTAGTGCAATGATTACTTATCTCAAAGCGGCATATCATTCTTAAGACATAGGCGTTACTTCTTCCTAAGACCTAGACACGTAGAAACCTGTCACAATTAAACGCATCCACATAAAGCATCCTTATTTGCTGATTATAATCTATCTTAGGGATTAAGGCAATGGTGATCTTGTTAAACCTTAGCTTATAGAGACTTTACCCACTTACTACTTAATGGCATTTCATACACTAGTAGTCCACTAACCAAGTCTTTAACAATTGATTAGAACATACTCATTGAAACCAAGGTCACCTTACGGTCCAACTAAGCTCACAATCTAAGGGTAAAGATAGGTCGTTAATTGTGATCCTATTGGTCTAGATGTATAAATCATTATATGGAGAGCTATCCCGGTATCTAGATTACTTGGTTCGTATCACTAGATCCAGTTGAATGATAGGCCGCATACAAAAGCACGTAAACAAGTATAAATTGATAAACATAAACTAGCAATCTATGATAAATTAAGAGATCGAGATAAATAAACCAAACATAAGATCTCCATAACAATGGCTAATACCATAAGGTCTTAGCCTTCAAATGTCATAATTAATAGAAAAGTAATGATTTAGCTAAGGTAAACTAACCGAGTTAACGAATGATACCAAAAACTGAACGATTACAAGAGTATAAGAAATTACACGTTCTCTCCTATGGAATTAATCGCGTTGCTCGACCTCTTCTGCTCTTTTTTTTCCTCTGAAAATTAACATTTATGGTTTAGGTATCGAGAATATGATTTAGCACACTTAAAATTCGTTTTTGAGTTTTCTATTTATAGGGTCTGAAGTAGGTATGATACGGGCTATCCAATGTCTTGGATACGGCGTATTAGGGGTTTCTTGGAGTAGGGACCACGTTTGATATCTTCTAGACTATTTTATTCCCAAATACCTAGAATACGCATATGTGCCTTCCTGAGGATAGGCATATTGGATCTTGTTTCCTTGCGTGGTCATTAGTGAGAGCAGGCACAAATAACGCCGTATCTTCCTAATGGATTACATCAATTTGGTTATCAGAATAGTAACTTGAAAATACCTTTGATATAAGCTCCAAATTGCGCTCCTTTTGTCAATCCTTCCTTCACCAAGTACGCACCTCCATAATTACTTGCAATTCTCAAATATTAAACGATTAAAAAGGTAAACAATTCTTTGCAATAATTATACAAAATGGGTTAATTACATGGGATAAATGATGCTATAAAATAGACGTTATTTGATGTCATCAAAGACAAAAAACCAGTTGTTCAAAAACAAAGTAGATTAAACCCAAACATGCAAGAAGTTGTAAAGAAATTAATGGTTAAACTGCTCGATATAGATATTATTTATCCAATTGCCGATAGCCCTTGGGTTAGCCCGATTTACTGTGTACCAAAGAAAGGGGGTATTATAGTTATTGCTAACGAAAGAAATGAACTTGTCCTAACAAGAACTGTTACATGTTGGAGTGTCTGTATTGACTATCGAAAACTCAATGAAGCAACTGTAAAAGATCATTTTCCTTTG
This sequence comes from Tanacetum coccineum, assembly GCA_026074375.1. Lineage (NCBI taxonomy): Eukaryota > Viridiplantae > Streptophyta > Magnoliopsida > Asterales > Asteraceae > Tanacetum > Tanacetum coccineum. The sequence goes on along the minus strand of BQNB010015167.1, from coordinate 26,861 downwards.
CCATTTATGGACCAAATGTTAGAAAGACTCGCAGGAAATAAATACTTATATTTCCTTGATGGTTTTTTCGGATATTGTCAAATACCAATCAATCCTATGGACCAAGAAAAAACAACATTCACATATCCTTTTGGTACATACGCTTATAGGCGAATACCTTTCGGTTTATGTAATGCTCCAGCTACTTTCCAATGGTGCATGTTGGCTATATTTCATGACATGATCGAAGAATCAGTTTTAGTACTCATGGACGATTTCTCCGTCTTTAGAAAGCCTTTTGATAACTATCTGAACAATCTCGATAAAATGCTTCAACATTGCAAAGATGCACATCTTGTCCTTGACTAGGAAAAATGTCACTTCATGGTTAAAGAAGGAATTGTGCTTGGACACAAGGTTTTCGAAGAAGGCCTTGAAGTCGACAAAGCAAAGATCAACGTAATCTCCAAACTTCCACCACCCACTAATATTAAAGGTATTAGAAGCTTTCTAGGACATGCCAGTTTCTACCGAAGATTCATTAAAGATTTCTCAAAAATTGCCCGTCCTCTCACCATGTTACTCGAAAAAGATACTCCGTTTGAATTCAATGACGAATGTCAAAATGCATTCAAGACATTAAAATAAAAGCTCATATATGCTCCTGTGATCATAAGCCCAAACTAGAGTCTTCTTTTTGAACTCATGTGTGATGCAAGTGATTTCACAGTCGGAGCAATCTTAGGTCAAAAAGAAAGGTAGAAATTTTCATCTGATAGACTTTGTAAGTAAAACTCTCAATGCAGCTCAGCAGAACTATACAATGACTGAAAAAGAACTTATGGCTATAGTCTTTGCTTTTGACAAATTCCGATCCTATCTGGTATTATCAAAGACGATCGTACACACTGATCACTTAGCTCTCAGGCACCTATTCAAGAAACAAGATGTTAAACCATGCCTTATCCGCTGGATTATGCTCTTACAAGAATTTGATATCAAAATAAAAGATAGAAAATGTACAGAAAATGTTGTAGCTGACCACCTATCTCGGATTGAAAATGAAGAAACAAGTGATGACAACGAAGTCGAAGACAACTTTCCTGGAGGAACTCTTATGGAAATCAACACTGAAGACGATCCATGGTTTACAGACTTTGCAAATTATTTAGCAAGTGACATTATACCTAAAGGAATGACGTATCAACAAAAGAAATTTTTTTCTCAAACATCAAACACTACTTCTGGATGGAACCCAACATCAAAAAGTATGTGTATAAATATGGAATGACTCAGGGACGTTGTATCTCTAGACCAAAAACCTAAACCATTTTAGATCAATGTCACCACGGACCAACTGGTGGACATTATGGACCAAACACAACAGCTAAAAAAGTCTTAGACTCAGGTTTCTATTGGCCGACCATCATCAAAGAAGCTCACACTCTAATTCTCCTTTGTGAAGCATGTCAGAAGACAAGAAATATATCAAAACGTGATGAGATGCCCTTAAATAACATTCAAGTATGTGAAATTTTTTACATATGGGGTATCGATTTCATGGGACCCTTTCTGAAATCATACCAATTTAAATACATTTTAGTCGCTACCGACTATGTTTCTAAATGGGCCGAAGTACAAGCTCTACCAACAAATGATGCCAGAGTTGTTATTACTTTTTTGAAGAAACTATTATGCGGTTTTGGAATGCCCAAAGCTCTCATAAGCGATAAAGGAACTCATTTCTGCAACAAGATAATGGAAAAAACCATGAAAAGATATGGAGTTAACCATCGATTCTCTACATCATACCACCCTCACACAAGTGTTAAAGTTGAAAACACGAACAAAGCTCTTAAAAGAATTCTTGAAAAGACTGTTAAAGACAATCCCACTATTTGGTCAAGAAAACTTGATGACGCTCCATGGACTTTTTGTACAGCTTACAAAACACCAACCAAAACAACACCGTACAAACTCATATATGGAAAGAACTGCCATTTACCATTTAAAATTGAACACCGTGCATACTGGGCTCTAAAAAACTAAAACCCAGATCTTATCGCTGCTGGTGAGAAGCGAATGTTTCAATTACACGAGTTAGACGAACTAAGACATCAAGCCTATGAAAACTCTCGTGTAAACAAGGAAAAACCAAAGTCTGGGATGACAGGAAACTCAAGATAAGAAAAGAATTCAAACACGGAAACAAAGTGTTGCTCTTTCATTTAAAGTATAAATTCAAGCAGCCGAAGCTCAAATCTCGCTGGCTAGGACCATATGTAGTAAAACATCAATATCCATCTGGATATGTTGAACTATATGGAAAAGATGGAAAAACGTTTATTATTAACGGCCACCAACTCAAGCTATATCACGAAGAAGATTATAATGGACCGCAAAGTGAAGCATCACCTCTGCCTTCATTTAAAAGAAAGAACTCCCAGAAGCAAGATCTAGCTAACGACTCTGCTTAAAAGTAAGTAGCTTTCTCGAGAGGCAACCCGTAGCTTTACTTAAAGTTAAGAGGAGATTCCCCCTCACATGACAATTCCACTAAACAATTTTATTTATATTTATTTTCTCTAAAAAAACCAAAAATATTTTATTTTTGTGTGCTTTTGTGTGTTTATTTTTATGCAGGTATTATAGCTCAAATCTGGAAAATTATAGAGTATGCTCAAAGATAGCTTTCATGCAAGTTACAATTCTCTATGCCCCGGGAAGTATCATTCTCCCTTAATTTTCCCTATTTTCTAGTTATCAGTTATCACATTGAGGGCAATGTTCAACTTAAGTGTGGAGGGGAGCCAAATAGGAAAAATTAATCATATCCCTCCATGTTTGCCCTGCCAAATGTTTTTTGTTGCAAATCTTAAATTTTTTTAAAAATTAATATATGTTTTCAATATAAAAAATGCTTTTAGTAAGGCAAATCCACCCGGATCGACACTATAACTAGCACAAAACCAATCCACTAAATTGTGAGAATTTTAAGCCTTAATATATATTCGGGTACCCACCTTTGGTACCTAAGATAATTGATGCCTTTAGCTTGTTCGAGTTAAGGTTTGAATGCAATTGCAAGTGTCTCATTCGTCATTACGGCTGTGTATTTGTAATTTGTCGCCTTTTCTGGAGCAATGGTATTGGTTGAAAATTATATTTGAGTGAGCTGGTAATTTAAAAGCTCTAGAACTTGTGCTTGATCATCATTTACTTGACCGAAGCCAAACTAATTCATAAGCAAATTCCTATGTTATGAGGAGAAATAAATCCTGAAAGTTCCTACAACACTCCCTTTTAATGCTAACTATTGAAGTGCAAAAGATTGAAGAAGATTGCTCAAAGTGAAGTTCTGTTCCAGGCCTTGGTATAAAAAAATAGAAGAAATAAAAAAATCAAAATTCAAAGGCTTAAGTTCGGCACAAGAGATCTGTATATGTTGTTCTCCCTCTTCAGTTTCAAATTCCGCCCTTCGGTCATGTTTATGTGTCAAGTAAAAGCCTATGGTAGCTGTCTGAATTATGTTTGCACATTTGAGTGACTTCACAATTATAAACCCTATCTGAGTGGCTCGAGTGAATTAAAAATCAAACACATTTCCCTATGAGGTGCTCTGTTATGTGTCTATGCCTGAAAAGTTATCTAAACCAATAAACACTTGTAAAATCCAAAATTTTCTCCACGTCACGATAAATGATCTTGTTTTTCTCGCTTTATATTGCTTGGGGGTGGAAGGATTTGATAACGCCTACATTGTACAAGTTTTTAGCGACGTTATTTATATATATTTTATCATTTCTCGTGAACTTTCTGTGACAATCCGTCAATTTCAGGTCGTTATTTTATTCTCGAGTATTAATTATAATTTTCATTTTTATGTTGAAATATGAACTCACGACTAAACGGGTAGAAATTAGGGCTTACAATTGTAATTTACGTAACGTCAACGAAGAACCGGAGAATCTTACGTAAAGCATCGACGTTTATATTCTCAAAATGCCGTAGAAATATTTTTATTTCATTCGTTTTTCTTTTTCATATTGCGTGCATTTTCTTTTCGTACCTTACGTAAAATTATTATGAACAATGTTTATAATTATTGTTCGACTAGTACCGTACGTAAACTAAAATTTTCAGAGAAGTATCACGATTTTCGTAGAACTACTATTTAACTATTTCGTTTTTTACTTCGTGGTTTCGCCTTAACTCTCGTTTTATTTTACGTTTGTACCCGTTAGCCTCAAAACTACCTACCTATCTTAAAAATTATACACTAAACATCAAAGTTTATAAAAATTTAAACTTAAAATCCTTCATAACCACCTCATGGTGGCGTGTCCTTCTTAGGACAAGTGTCTAAGACACTTGTCTTAGCTCCCTTGCATGCCTAACTCCTACAAAAACCATCTAACTCTTCACTCCTCCCATTGTTTACAAAAAAAAAACCACACACACATCTCTTTGTCTCCCTTTGCCGTGAACAAGCAACCATACAACACCATTTCCATCAAAAATTTACTTAACCTAAATATTGTAGCTAGTGGATATGACTACCTACTAGTTTAACTACATTCATTTATCAAGTGAACAAGAAGAGGTTTTGAGCAAGATTTCATACACATTAGGGGCTGAATTAATTCAAGTACTCATAGAGTTATTGCATGGAGAAATGATGATGTTCTAGGGGTATTGGGTTAAGATTCAAGGCTTGGTGTAAAAGAGTCACATTGTTTTGGGTGAAAATCATCACTTGCATCATTTAGTGGGTATAAACCTCTACTTATTTTTGTTATTCTTGTATTTTCTTGTATTTTATTTATAAATGTAATTGTAAATATGATGAATATGATGATCAAGAAGTATAATGGGTTTTGTGTGTACTAGATTAGGTTGAAAATGGATAAAACTAACTTAAAACATAGTGGAAATCACTAGAAAAATTAGGGCAGAAGTAAACAGAAAGTTTGACATTTTTGAGTATGAGTAATAACTGATTTGACTTATCTAAGTTGTGGACAATTGTTTTATGAGCTAGTAGCAATTTGAATCAACACTTGAATGTAAAAATTGCATGAGATATGACCATTTTACCAAAAGTAGGCAATTCTGACCTTGCTGGACAGAACGTATAAAAAGTCATAATTGCACCACCCTCAAGAACATAATCACATATATATTCAGAACTTAAACATCCATTTTCATGGATTAAAATTAATGAAAACAAGAAATACAAAGATAAGACTAATAAAAGAAAGATTTAGGCTTACAAAAAGAGAGATTTAGGCCAGTGAATTAAACAAGAACACCCTTCTCTTGTGTTGGCTGAATTCGAACCAAGGTAACACAAGGTTAACAATCTTCTCTGTTCATGATTTCAATGGGTTCTTCAATGAAATGCAACTTCTCGTCGATCCTTACTTCGTCAAATGGAATGATAAGGTCTTCATCTGATAGACACTTCTTTAAGTTCGAGACATGGAATGTAGACATCACAAGGAAACCATATCCTTTGACCTCACCTTCATTGCTATCATGGTTTGGGATTTATGGCCATTTTAGTAAAGGGTAATTTTTTTTACTAACTTTCTGTTTTGAACAACCAGGGGTAAAATGGTCTTTTCACATAGTTACAAAACTTTGTAAATTATGAGACTTACATTTCTGGAAACCACAAATAGATTTCCAAGGGTAAAATCCTCACCTATAGAACATTTGTGAGCTAGGAGATATGAGTCCATGAAGTTAAGTTAAATTCAGAAACCTAGTTTTTACGTCTAGTCAAAAATTTAAAACACGTATGGTACACCATGATAAAATAAAAGTGAGAAGCCGAAACTTAGTAGATGTTCATTTGACTATAATACCAGGTCACATGTCAATTTGGGGTTAAAAAGGACTTGGGTAAGTTCTAGTGAAATGTCATACTTATCTCGGAAACACATCTCATGATCACATGTTTAATTTCCTACGTATTGTTACTTTCTACGTACTAAGTCGCGTCACATATTTTAGGAGGTGCTTAGGAGTACTTCCCGCTCGCTCAAGACTCATAATATTTCTGATCTAATTGTCCTTACGGTGAGTTCATAGCCTCATATTTTTATTTAAATTGTTTTATAAACCCGCGAGGGAGATAACATGCTTGTTTTTAAAATAGAACATAAGGGACCCGAATGTATGCTAGTAGCCTTGATTATTATAAGTTAGCTTTAACTCGTTAAATAAAAAGTCCCGCAGAAATATCATGAATTATTAATTGCCGGGAATAAGGCATATGCTTATACATGAAATAGTACTATTTGGAGATTACCACCTCCGATCCGTGACGACTAGCTATCGTCTTGTGTTGAGAACATAACACCACGGATGCATTGTATAGAGAATAAGATACACTCATAGCGAGTGTGTATAGTGGGCATTATACTGAATATATGGTAAGGTTCGATGTCATGAGGCTTATAATAATCCCCCTATAACGTTGTCTGATCCACATCGTTATATCCTGATAATTTTGAAAAATGATACTTGTGTTCGGAAAGATTTTATTGTTTATATATATGTAAACTCTATGAATTCACTCAACATTATTGTTGACTTTTAGCATGTTTTATCTCAGGTCCTTGAAGGTAATTCGGATTGATGGAGATATGAAGGCCCGCTAAATAATTATTCATTCGAAAACGTTTTGTAAAACATTGTATGATGTTGTAAAACTTATTGGGGACCGTGATGTAAACTTTTATTATTCGAATGAATGAAATTTTCTTAAAACATCTCTTTTTTAGTCGTTTTCTATGATTTGAGTTATTGTGCTATGACGTAACACCATTTGACCCTTCCGCTGACATGACGCTGAAATGAGGGTGTTACAAAAGGTGATACTATGCACTCCCGATAGTTGGAGTGAGGGGATGACTCTACCCCTAAATAGCGCTATCCATAAATATCAACGGCTCAAAATGAGTTATAAGTAGTGTTGTTCCAGGGGACCTTTCGAATAATAGTACTCAAGCATCAAACATAAGCATATATACCAAGTGAAGCAAAAGTTCATTCAGTTCAATAAATTTGTAAAAGTATAACCAATTCAGTTTAAATAATCATATCATGCTTTCCACCCCAAAACAAGTAAAACAGTAAAACGGGGGCTGTGAAAACTCACCTTAACAAGTACGGAGTAAGTATAAGGACGAGTACAACGAGTATCTCTAAAAGCAACCCTCGAACGTAGACCTTACTAGACGCGACCTAAGACAAGTAAAAATACGTATAAAATCTAAATGACATGCTCGGACAAAAGAATGACAATTAGCTAAGTCATCCTTTTTAAATATATATATATATAATATCTTTGATGTTAATAGTGTATTATTTATAATGTGTTATCCATGTTAAAATTTACTTTTAGATGATTAGATTGATCATTACATTTGAGACGTACATCTTATAAACATATTTACATTAAAGACAAAATAACTAAACTTTAATTTTGGACTAGTTTTGAAGAGTTCAAAATAGACAACTCGGGTCACGTTTTCGCTTTGTATTCAATTTGCTTTAAACACACTCGCGTTATGAACCTACTTCAACTTACAATTTAATTTAAACGTCGATATATTATAAATGACATGCTTAGTTATTTCTTTTAAAGGAAATATATTATAACAAATTATAAAATAATAATAATAATAACAATAATAATAATAATAATAAATAAAAAATTACTTGTTGATTTTAGGACCAAAACTTTATAAGAAAAATATGTTATAATAACCGCGGGATTTAAAAAAAGAAACAACAATATGAAGTATATATTAAATTCTGCTTAAATTAATGTTACCTAAGTATTTGCTTAGTATACCTTAATATTGAGTAAAAATAATACCTGAACGAGAGGTAACTCAACCAAAAATTAAACAAGTAATACTTGTTTACTCTATCTTTACACCTCTATTATTTATACTTTTATATATATATATATATATATATATATATATATATATAACGATTTTATATAGATTTTTTTATATATATATATTTAAATATATATATATATATATATATATATATATATATATATATAACAAAAGACTACTTATATTCTCAAATAAACACGTTAACCATATTTAAATTAAACACCTCATGCTTTATTACTTAAATCTCTACATACTTCCTATATATAGAAATTCTATAATGAGTCACTACAACCGACTCCATGAGAGAGATAGAGAGACATAGAAGAATACTGAATAAATTATGTTTCATGCGTGATTAACGAGTAAGTTTTAGGGAGTTGAGAAGGAGATACGTGACATCAACAATGAAAATTTGTACTTGTTATTATTCTTCTTTTATTGTTGTGATCATACCTTTATAGTTTCGCTGAAATGAGAATTTGTAAATATCATGCAAAAAAACCCGACTTTTCCTGTTCTGTAACAAATAGTTACATTTTAAGAAGTTGCTACTCATGCATATATGCACAGCCTTGGACCATACTAGTACAAATATATCATCAATAAGATTTATAGATTAAAATGAGTTTAGAAAGAAGAAAACATGTATCTTTAAATTAAGAATTAAGTTGACAATAAACGTGCTAAACCACTACAAGTACAGAAAGGATACAAACACTACTTTTTAAAAATACTCAATTTGAGGTTAAAAGTAAATAACTAAGCATATCATTTATAATATATTGACGTTTTAATTAAATTGTAAGTTGAAGTAGGTTCATAACGCGAGTGTGTTTAAAGCAAATTGAATACAAAGCAAAAACATGACCCAACTAACACAAAACTAGCTTAACAAGCATAGTTTTATCGAACGACATTATAAAATACTATCCATCACCAACTTGAGTTTAGAAGGTTGTCATAACTTCACTCCTCCATCAAATGATGTTTCTTAAGTTCAAGAAGCTATTGCTCCAAGAGCTGTGGATTTAACCGATTCTCCTGTGTCAACTTCCATTGACCAGGATGCTCCATCATTAAGTACTCCATCAACACAAGAACAAGATCAATCTACAAACATTTCTTAAGTTTTAAAGAATCACCAAAAACACCAATCATTCATGATGATCCACTTAATGAATCTCCTCATGATGAATCAACTTATCATGGGTTATCATTGACGTGAGACAAATCCACACTCCATTTGAACACCTTGGTAGATGGACTAAGGATCATCCTATAGCAAACGTGATCGACGATCCTTCTCGATCTGTTTCTATGAGAAAGCAACTCCAAACTGACGCCATGTGGTGTTTCTTTGATGCCTTCCTAACTTCAGTAGAACCAAAGAACTTCAAACAAGCGATGACCGAACCGTCATGGATCGATGCAATGCAAGAAAAAATTCATGAATTTGAAAGGATACAAGTTTGGGAATTAGTGCCGTGTCTAGATAAAGTGTTATTGATAAAACTTAAATGGATTTATAAGGTCAAGACAGATGAATTTGGCAGGGTACTAAAGACTAAGGCTAGACTAGTTACTCAAGGATTCAGGCAAGAAGAGGGAATCAATTTCGAGGAATCATTTGCACCAGTTGCTAGAATAGAGGCCATCCATATCTTCATAGCTAATGCCGCTCATAAGAATATGACGATCTACCAAATGGATGTCAAAATAGCATTCTTAAATGGCGAGCTTAAAGAAGAGGTCTACGTTTCTCAACCAGAAGGATTTGTTGATAAGGACAACCCATCGCATGTGTACAAGCTGAAAAAGGTTCTCTACAGTCTCAAACAAGCACCACGTGTATGGTATGACATGCTGTCAAGCTTCCTAATCTCACAACATTTCTCTAAAGGTGCAGTTGATCCAACACTCTTCATCGGCAAGCTGGCAACGTCTTATTACTGGTATAAATTTATATTGACGATATAATATTTGCATCCACTAATACTGCCATATGTAATATGTTTGCTAATTAGATGACCACTAATTTTAAGATGTCAATGATGGGGCATATGTAATTCTTTTTAGGATTACAAATTTCACAAAGTCCTGAGGGCATCTTTATAAACCAATCTAAATATGCTTTTGAAATTATTAAAAAATATGGTATGCTAACTACTGATTCTGTCGGCACACCCTTGGTAGAAAAAAGTAAACTGGTTGAAGATCTACAGGGGACACAAGTTGATGCTACACTTTACCGTGGCATGATTGGATCCCTTATGTATCTTACATCCAGTAGACCTGGCCTTATACATGCAGTCTGCTTATGTGCTCGGTATCAGGCAAAGCCTTCCGAAAAGCACTTACAAGCGGTAAAACATATCTTTCGATACCTTAAAGGAACCATTAACATGGGTCTCTAGTACTCGAAGGATACTGGTATGTCTTTAACAGCATATGCAGATGCAGACCACGTGGGGTGTCAGGACACTAGACGTAATACATCGGGAAGCACTCAGTTCTTAGGTGACAAACTTGTTAGCTGGTCGTCAAAGAAGCAAAAGTGCACTGCCATATCGAGTACATAGGCTGAATATATTGCCTTATCTGGGTGTTGTGCTCAAATCCTATGGATGCGTTCTCAGCTAACAGATTATGGCTTTCAATTCAATAAGATTCCTCTGTACTACGACAATAAGAGTGCGATTGCTCTATGCTGCAACAATGTTCAACACTCATGAGCCAAGCACATCGATGTTCGCTACCATTTCATAAAGGAGCAAGTGGAAAATGGAATTGTGGAGCTATACTTTGTCCGGACTGAATACCAACTAGCTGACATCTTCACCAAACCTTTGCCAAGAGAAAGATTCAACTTCTTGATCGAAAAGCTCGGTATGAGAAGCATGTCTCCGGAAACGTTGAAACGTCTGGCAGAGGAAACGGACGAGTGATGGTGGTAACTCATATCCTGTATCATATGTACATAAGAAAACATAAAAACACAAAAATATTTTTCTTTTATATAAATTTTTCAAAAAGAAAATTAAAAAATTAAAAAATCAGAAAAAATCAGGGATAATAATAAAATAAATGTTTCTTGGCATGTCTTCATGAAAAATCGATAACATTTACGGCCTTTGGAAATGTCATTCAATAATGATATTGAGGCTTGCAAATGAAGTTTCGAGAACGAAGTCAAAATGGTTCAAATTACTGCCTATAATGGCTTGCTATTATTTCGGATAGCAACCCGGTCATCATCATAAAGGCAAGTATTTCAAAAAGAAAACTTGACCTAACTACGGGAATTTATTCTCGGGCATGGTCTACTTTATGACTATGCAAAGGCTTGTGTTTACTTTGCAACACAACCCAACTTTCTATATTCCATAAGTGTACGTGTCAGTGCGCTTATGTGTCAAAATAAGAGAAATCTTATTTTTTTATGGTGTTGATTTTCAAAAATAAAATAATCATCTTAGAAAATGATTTTTTTTCAAGGCATTTGACCAATCAAACAATGACTACAACTCTTTAAATAGAAAACGGGCCATTGTTTAAGGGGGAGAGAATGTCAAATAATTTCTTCTTCATAAAATCAGTTTGTGATTATGGAAAAGGGTTTTAAACAATAAAGGGTTTACAATACAAGGGGAGCTAATTAAGTTTAGTTTATTTGTGCCTTAAATGTTATGTGTTTATGCCTTCAGGGATTATATAGCAAAAATTAAGTATCCAAGCATTATAGTTTAAACTGTAAGGACTAAGTGTTCCAATTGTGAAACTTCTATATGCCTTAGTATACTTGATATGGAAAATAGAAATGATCTAAGAGTTAAGGGGCATTTATGTCAAAAAGTGAAACTTTTAACATAAACACCACATCCCTCCCTCTTTCACGTCATTAAACATACACACACTCACTCATTTTCCCTCCTCTCCCACACCTAAAAATTCTCACCCTCTAGAACTAGCATCTCAGATCATTTCAAGCTTCGAGGTAAACTACAATCTTGTTCCCCGTATCATAAACATCTTATGTTCAAAAGGAATTGGACTGTATTACAATATCGTGCTTGATTTCCCTAGAAATCATTTTAGGGTTTTGATAGGTTAGGGGTATAGATGACTCGGTTGTAATAGTTATTGATAATAATAACATCTTCTTGTGTTTCTAGTGATTCTTGTGTGTGATTTTTTAGGTATTTGTAGGATACTTGATAAATGTGCTTGGTTTGTGGTTAGTATGTGTTTATAACCTTTATTGAATGCTTATACATGAGAAAATCCAAGTCTTGAATGCTATTTTTGTATCTTTGATTCGAACTTGTTCTCGGTTACTCGTTCTTGGCTCAATATGCAAATATTGTGGTTGAAACATGTTATAGTTGCTAGGAAATAGTTATATGATCACATGTAATGTGTTTAGATTGTATAAACCCCAAAAAATGAGGGATTATGTAAATCAAGACTTATAGACGGCGTTTTATACGTTTGTCTATATAGACGGCGATTTATACATGCCCTCATAGACGGAGATTTATACATTTGCCCAATAGACGATGATTTATACATGTCTAATAGACGGCGATTTATACATGTCCAATAGGCAGTGATTTATACATGTCCAATAGGCGGCGATTTATACATGTCAAATAGGCGGTAATTTATACATGGTCTGTTAGACGGTGATTTATACATGGTCTGTTAGACGGCGATTTATACATGAAACATCGACGACGATTTATACCTATCACCACAGACGGCGATTTATACCTGTGTAGGGTGGCGATTTATACATGAGTTATGAAAAGTGATTATTTCCTAAATGTTTTTAACTTGATGACACATCTTAGGTTAAATCTTACTTGTATCTCATGTGAATTGCTAAATTATCTGGATTTGACTTAGAGTTAGTCTGTTGGCCTTTAAGTTCACTTTCTGAGTGGTGTCATTCGTCTTGTACTTTGATTGGATGCCTGATAATATTTGGTTAAGTCTGCCTTGTCAATGAATGTGAATTGCCTTGCATATGAACTGTATTGAATATTCTTAGCAGAAACATAAATCCGGTTGCCACTCAACAAATTGCTCACGACAATGCTTTGGTCACTCCCAAGAAAAGACTAAAGATTGAAAGGTGCAATGCAAGAATTGAGTTTAGCAAACCACTAAAAGAGGAAACATATCAAGTCACATTAGATGCTCTCAAGTTATCTCTTTGCTATCTTACTTTCCAGATCACTGCTGAAGTCCCTGAAATCTACATGCATCAGTTCTGGAACACCATCAAGAAGATTGGAAAAACAGATGCTTATGACTTCAAGCTGGATAAGAAAATGTGCTGAGTTGACACTGAAGTATTCTGTGAGATTCTTCAGATCTGTTCCTGTCTCCCTAACCAAGATTTTGCGGAACTTACTTCAGAAGATGATTTACTTACATTTATCAAGGAACTTGGTTATTCTGGCAACTGTGAAATGCTTTTTACCATTCGTACTGATCAAATGCACCAACCTTGGAGGACATTTGCTGCTATCATTAATAGATGTATCTCTAGGAAATCAACAAGACTTGATAGGCTTAAGGAATCACGTGCTCAAATCTTATGGGCCATGTATAATCAGAAGAATGTTGATTATGTTGCTCTCCTCTGGGAAGACTTTATGTATCAAGCTGACAACAGAGAAATAAGTTCAGCAAGAAAAGAGCACATGCCCTACCCAAGATTCACCAAAGTTATCATCAATCATTTCATCTCCAAAGACAATACCATCTCCATGAGGAACAGGATTAACCTTCACACAGTTCGTGATGATACTCTGTTAGGTACTTTGAAATTCGTCTCCAAAACAGAAGATTGTCAGATATATGGAGTAGTGATTCCTAATAAGATGATAAATGATGACATCAAGCTATCCAAAGCGTACAAGACTTACCTTGACTATGCTACTGGGAAAGTTCCTCCTAAGAAAGCAAGGAAGTTCAAGAAGCATGCTTCTCCCAAACTCAAGACTGTCCCTGTTTCTCCCAAAGAACCTACTCAAAAGGGTAAGCGAGTTAAGAGACCTGCCAAAAAGGCCACTACTGTCCCTACAATTGGTATTGTCATTAGAGACACTCCTGATAAGTCTGTATCAAAGAATAAAGCAACAACTAAGATTGGTAGAGGCAAAGGCATTGATTTACTTCTAATGCAGCTCTACTTGAAGAGGCTCAGATGAAGAAAGCTATCAAGAAAAGTAAGCGTTAAACTCACAAGCTTCAGGCTAGCGGCTAAAGGGGGAGCTGATTTTGAATCAGAGGTTCCCGATGAGCAAACTGACAAGCCTAAAGATATAAATGAAGGAACTGGTGAGAAACCAGGGGTTCTTGATGTGTCTAAAGATGATTCTACTAATAGTGAAGCTGAGTCTTGGGGTGACAGTAAAGATAAAGGTGATGATGTTAATGATGAAGATGATGATGATGATGATGACAATGGAGATGATGATAACAGTGATGACAATGATGATGGTGGAAATGATGATGGTGGTAATGAGGACGATTATGAAGAAAATCCTTCTTTCACTATGAAAGACTATGAAGAAGAAGAACACGATGAGGAGTATATATTTACTCTAAAGAAGGACAAATTTGACGATGAAGAAAAGATGTATGAAGAAGAAGACGATGATGTCGTAAAGGAGTTGTATGGAGATTTGAACATCACTCAGGGACTCAGAGATACCGACATGACTAATGCTGAACAAGGTAGAGAAGATCTACAAAATGCTTCTCACAAGTCTGGGTTTGTACAAGAAGAAGATGATGGTCACATAACGCTTACGACTATCCATGATAAGACTGAAGGTACCATGCAAAGTTCTGTTGTCTCATCTAATTTTACAAGCAAGCTACTAAACCTTAATAACACCGATCCTGATGTCAATGAGATTGCCTCCCTGATGAACACCTTAACTGTTCCTCCTTCACCTCCTCTCGTCAATCCTTCTTCACATCGTACAACAACTCCTCAACAACAAACACCAGAATCCACAAAAACAACAACTAATCCAACTACAACTTTACTAGAAATTCCTAACTTTGCGTCCCTATTCCGGTTTAAACAAAGGGTGTCCGCCTTGGAAACTAAATTATCTGAGCTCAACCAAACAAGTCAATTTACTAAAGCTATCTCCTCAATTCTGGGCATTGTTGATCAGTACCTTGCTTCAAAGATGAAAGAAGTAGTGGATGTGGCAGTCCGGCTACAATCAAGCAAGCTCAAAGAAGAAGCTGAAGCTAAGAATCAAGAATTCTTTAATCAAGTAGAATCAACCATGAGGAAATTATCAAGGAGCAGGTGAAAGCTCAAGTCTCCAAGATCATGCCACAGATTGAGAAGTACGTAATAGAATCTCTGGGAGCTGAAGTGTTGGTTAGATCAACCAATCAACTTCAGATTTACGCTGTAGCAGCTTCACTGTCAGGATTCGAATTGAAAAAGACTCTCATTGACAAAATGGAGACTAATAAATCGATAAACAGATCAGACATTCAAAATAATCTCTACAATGCATTGGTTGAAGCATACAACTCGGACAAGGACATCATTACCTCATATGGTGATGTTGTAACATTGAAAAGAGGTCAAGATGATCAAGACAAGGATGAAGACCCCTCCACTAGATCAGACTGAGGGACAAAAAGAAGAAAGTCAAGCAAGGATGCTGAACCATCAAAAGGCTCAAATTCAAAGGAATCAAAGTCTTCAAGCTCTTCCAAAGGCACCCAATCTCAGCCTAAATCTTCGGGTAAATCTACACAAGCAAAGGAACCAGAATTTGAAGCTGCAGATACAGCGATGCAACAGGATCAAGGGAATGAGTCTGGTCATTTAGATGATCAACCCGATAATGAGGCTGATCCTAAGCATGATTGGTTCTGGTAAACTAACAAGCCTCTAACTCCTGATCATGCTTGGAGTAAATCAAAATCTATTGACTCTCGACCACCTCAGAAATGGATCAGCACCATTGCAAAAACAAGACAACCTCCTTGCACGTTCGGTGAGCTTATAGACACTCCTATTGACTTCTTAGCTTATGTCATAAACCATCTTAAAATTGACAATCTGACTCAAGAGATTTTAGTAGGGCCTGCTTTCAATCTGCTCAAGGGCTCATGCAAAAGCTTCGTCGAGAATATCATTTCGAAGAGTGTTACAAAGTTGTCAATGATAGACTTGATTGGCATAATCCAGAAGGGCGTGAATATCCATTTGATCTTAGCAAGCCACTTCCGTTGATTGAAGATCGAGGACGTCAAGTAGTTCATACTGATTACTTCATCAACAACGATATTGAGTATCTAAAAGGTGGAAGTTCAAGTAGCAAATACGTGACTTCTACAACAAGAACCAGGGCTGCTAACTACGACAATATTGAAGGCATAGAAGACATGGTTCCAACATTATAGAGTCCAGTGAAAGTAGCATACAACAAACATGCTGTCTGGGGTACATATCATTGGGGTCCAAAACGACAAAGATTCTATGCATATGCATGCCACTGGAAATCTCCACATGATGTCTATTCCAAAAGAAGAATTATTGTGGTAACCAGTGTTAAAATTATGAGGTGGTATAAGTATAGGTATTTAGAAGAGATTGTAGTTCGAAGAGATGATAATGCACTATACAAGTTCAAGGAAGGCGACTTCCCTAGACTTAATCTGTGTGATATTGAAGATATGCTACTTCTCTTAGTCCAGAAGAAACTGTCCAATCTTGATGTGGATGATCGATACGACTTAGGTTTGGCATTGAGAATGTTTACCAGACGAATTGTCATTCATCACCGTGTGCAAGACCTTTAGCTGGGAGTTGAAAGCTATCAGAAGAAACTTAATATGACTAGACCAGAGTCTAACATCTCCAAACTAACCCCATACACTACATACAAAAACCCTCAAGGAATCATTTATAAGACAAGAACAAAAGAAACAGGTTGACGCGCTCGGATGAACTATACAAATTCTGTGACGGGACGCTCTCATCTGTTAGACGTGTGCTTTATGATATTGCTTCTAACTTGGAGATGGATTACCTGCCGAAAAGAAATTGGAGTAACGTGGAAATGAAAAGGTCCCGCATCATGGTCAAGGCGATTGATAAGCTGCTCTTTGAAAGGAGGTTGATGCGTAATTTGGAGAAGTTTGTTGGTAGACGTGACTACCAGAATGATCTAAGGCTGCTTGAACGGATAATATAATCATGTTATATCTTGCCCTTCCATATTTCAGGTCATTTTTCTGTAATTTAATAATCATGTGAATATGTATATATAAGTAGTGTAGACTAGTATTAGGCATATATAGTGTTTGAGTAGGAATTTTTTAAAATTTCTTAGTAAATTTAAAATCTTTTAAATTATCGCACTCAAACACCATATAACTACCCTCAAAAATTGAGAGGGAGCATTAATATGTTCCTATTGCGGCTTGTTAATAATTGGACATTCTTTCCCCGAAAGCAGTTATATTTGAATCAATTGATATCCAAAATATCAAGAGACTTAATATTTTTGATAAGGGGAGGGAATGTGATTAAAATATATGGCTAAGAATGTGATTTTTGAGATCTTAAGTGTACGCTTTCCCACATATGTGCTAAACTCTTTCGATTAATCGATGCACATATGAAGGGAGAGCAAATGGTTACGTGATTGGCTGTTATGTGGAAATACTAAAAGACCAACCATTTATATTACTGCATTGGAGTTATAAGGTGGTTAAGTTTAGGTATTCATTCCTATGATCCAACCAGAACCGGAGGGATCTACCCAGGGATATTCCACTAGATAGTCTAGTAGTCCTTAGGTATGAAAAAAGGAGTAAAAGTGAGAAAAAGGGAAAAGTGCCGACTGAGATGAAGTTAGTACTGGAACAAACTCAACAAGGTACTAGTTATGAAGTCTCGATAAGCGCTGAAGGTGTTAAAGAATTAAAAAGAAAAGTTAAGATAAATGGTGAAAAGAAAGAAGCCATCCTTACACTTAGGCAGAAACCGGGTCAATACATTTGCTGTCAAGAATCACAAAGATGATTGCTGACATTGAAGACTATCATCATGGACCCAGTGATGGAATGCACAACCCTTCCTAGCCACCCAGAATCTCTCAAAAGATTTCTCTTTCATTTCTCACAGAGATTACACACATTTTTATCAACTTTCTTACTCTGAGTTAGTTGGTATTGAAAAGGTGCCAGTCTGCTCCAGCCTCCGATCACTAAAACTAAAGCGCACTATTAAGGCTAGAGCCAAAAGAGATCATCTATAAATCTCATTAGGACACTTGTCTAAATTATGCTTGTTAAGTCACACAATGTAAATAACAAGAAATATATAAAGAGTCCTACGCATTATCCTTGTGATTTTGCCAAAACATCCGAGTGATACTTAATTATTCATAGTAAAGATGGAAATCCTGCTTAAGCCAACATCAAACAAGTTCATAGTAGGTGACTTGTGCGATTCTATACGAATCAAACTTGTGACAACTGGAAAGAAACGATGGTGCGATTCAATATGAATCAAACTTGTTCCAGGAAATGAATTGATGATTGATGAACTTTGAAATGCTTAAAACTCTCAATGTGTCACAAAAACACTTTAGCAAGTGACACGTCGATTGATTTTTAAATTAATTTTTATTTCAATCGGTGATATAGTAACTCACTGGTTCACTCATACCATGCTGTCTGCTTTGAGACGTTTCGGTAATAAGAACGGCTAGTACAGTTGCGAAACCCTATCAAGAAGATTCTTCTGAATTCTGTCTGATCACAGGCAGTATTTATTCTGATCAACGGGGAACCGTGGTTATTGCAACCGTAATTGACGAAGTAATACAGGCACTTTTTTCCATATCTGTTGATTATCACTAACCTAAACCTGCAGGTATTCCCGATGATGGCAGTAGCTAGACGTGGACGAGTCAGATTCATAGCCGCATGCTCATACTCGACCAACATTTATAAAGACTTCATGAAAGCTCAAGTACTTGTTTCTAGACTTCTGTTACTCTGATAATATATATCCTTCTTGAAGCGTCAAAGTGTTAAAGTTAAAGAAATAAATGCATCCTTAAAGCTTTCAAGTTATCATATCAAGAAAAGTATGAGCATGTCGGTCCAAAGGAACAAGATCACAAGATGGCAAGATTACAAGATGATGTAATGAGATTATGCTTGGTTGATGATCTCAAGAAGCTAAAGATCACATTCAAGTCAAGTTCAAACTATCAAGCCAAAGCCTAAAGTCAAAGATCACTACAACATATCACAAGTTCATGATTGAAGTTTAAAGACTACGAGCTCAAGACGAAAGATAAGCATAGTATGCTAGGATTAACTTTTTGTAACATGGAGTGCCTACCTTAGGGGAAGATTGTTAGGAATACAAAAGTATCAGTCACTTCCATATATATTATGATGTTGGGCTCATAGTATAGTTGTTAGAAATTAAGTATGCTAGAAAGGCCCAAGGCCTATTGTTAGCCCTTCAAATACATCATGGTCGGCTAATGTATGAGTACTTATACCTCTCTCCATACCATGGAGAGGGTTGGTTGTTCACTTTTCTTAATCTAATTTTGTTTATTTTCCTTTCTCTCTCTAGAAGTGTTCATCCCATCTTTATCTCTCTAGTTTTTCATTCTTTTGTTTACAAGATTAAATAATCTAATATTCTACAATAGGCACACATGCTTATGAGTGTTGGGATATGAAAATGAGAGGCATTTCATTACAAAATTCACTTGTGGGGAAAGGTTACATGGTGAATCTTCTTATGAAGATGACTAGGTGGATGACTTGAGATTGGTAGTAGTGAGGATGACTCGGTTTTTCATTTCACTTTGGTTTCTAGTGAATAAGAATCACATATGTGAGTTCTTGAGAGTATTTGGTTAAAGGATATATGTGAACAGGTGTGTTTTACCTTCTCTTTTAATTCGTTCTCATCCAGACATAAATTGTGGAATAAAAATAATAAATGAAGAAAAATAAAGATAGAAGCGATGAGCTTGACAATGTCATGACGGATGATGGTTAGCATACGATTAAATTCATCCACGAAGTTATCTAACTCTTCTCGAGTATTGCAAATGTTCATAGAACAATTACACGATGAGGTACGAGGTTGTCTTAAAGGTGGTAGCGGAAATGTGGACGGAAGATATTAACCATCTATATAATAATAGAGGCGTGATTAAGGTTTTTGTGAAACGAATTAGACATGAACAATGAGTGACATTTTAATTTGCATTTCATGAATTAAAAAATGCTTAAACATTTCGGATGAAATGATTAAGTTGTCGAGATTTATCAGAAAGTATTTAATAGTAACAAGACTATTAAAATGAGAATGACACGTTTATGATATTTGTTTTATCATTCCTAGACCTAGACTTAAATAATTAAATGGTTCACGTGTGAGTGGTTTGGTGAGGATGCCGGCGATGTTGTCTTTCGACAAAACTTTTTAGATAAAGATATTTCCTTTTGGACATTGTCGCGAAGAAAATGACGATGAATTTTGATTAGTTTTCTATCCTAAGATCGATGGATAATGTTCGATCCTCTTTGTGTATGAGGTGAGCATGACGATAAACCATCATGACATTTCTATGGTGACGGAATAGACTAACGGAAGTGAATGTACTTACTCTGAAGGTGTGTATATTAAGGAAGCTACTAATCACTTATGTAGAAACTCGTAAGACCTTTGTCACTCGAAGGTTGATGTTAGCTTTTAGCTTTTGGAAGGGTGTTTTAACATATGTTGTTAAAAGGCTTGAATATGAATTTTCAGATATGACCTTTAACGTTTGCGATCGCAAGTTAAAGATACTTGAATATTTTGGATGAAATATTTAAGTTGTCAAACCTACTTAGAGGTGTATTAGATTTGTATCTAACCTTACCTTGACAAAAGAATGGATCATTTGGAAGAAAACGAGATGAGAATTAAGGAAATGTGTAAGTGAATACTCTAAGAGATATAAGACCATTTTATGACTCTTTTGAATTTTTAGATTTATGACACGGACACTAAGAAAAATATTCTAGTGTGAGAAAATATATACCTAGATGCATAAGACATATAGATATAGGCATGCAAGTTTATCTAAGCATGCATCGACACAATAATCAACGAGATTAATGTGTAAGACTATATGACATTTAAACGTTAATTGTCATACATTAAGCTAACATAGTGTAGGTGTACAATTAACACGTAAGTCATGTAAGATGACGCATACAAAACATGATAATTTTAAATGTAATCGTCATGTAAAACATGTTAGCATTTAGCATTTAGGAGCATGTGTCATTTAGATAAACTAAGAGATATTTTATCTAAATTGCTAGAAAAAGACAAACGCCTTTATAATAGACATGCATTTAATAGCTAAGCAATTAAACGTTGAGCATCAAGATAATCATGAAGACATATAATTGCATTACATGGGAGCAAGTTATCATCTTGAAACTTTAAAGCACATATGTGAGGTGCATTGTGTCTAGATTGACTAAGGAGAAGCCTAATTTCTACGTGCTTAGTGTGCACTCCTAATGAGATACAAAGTCTATCGATGTAGACTATCATTAGGCATATTTAGGAAGAGCCATTTAATCAAATTAGAGAATGAATATGAGACTATCACTAGTGGTGCTCAATTCAGGCTAAACACGACCATTTTTACGGGTTATACCACGAACCCAACTTCACTCTTGGAAGCAATTCAACCGTTAGGTCAAATTGAATTTCTAGTGCAATAGATTCTCCAGTAGTCATTCTCATGTTAGACAAAATAGAATTCTTATATTTGCCTAATGAAGTGTAGCAAAGATAAAATTTGTATTATCTTTTCATAGAGGGCCTAACATGACTCAACTAACATGCTTTAATTCCGGTTCGCATAATCCTAATCAAGATGTGTGGAATTCTTAGAGAAGCGTAAGCAAGATGTTTTAATCTTTT
This sequence comes from Tanacetum coccineum, assembly GCA_026074375.1. Classification (NCBI taxonomy): domain Eukaryota; kingdom Viridiplantae; phylum Streptophyta; class Magnoliopsida; order Asterales; family Asteraceae; genus Tanacetum; species Tanacetum coccineum. The sequence continues at coordinate 4,937 of BQNB010015167.1, read as the reverse complement.
GTTCAAGATCTATAAGTTGTTTGATTTCGATTACATATTGCTTGATTTAATGGATGTCTTATATTTAGTCATCTTACATGTGTAGTTGTCACATGTGATATTTAACATGTTTGGTTTTTCAAAATCCAGGAGAGTTGCTTATTTGTGACAATTAAAAATATGTTATTGAGAGTGTTTTAATAATGCTCCTTTGCATGTCTTGTGAAATGAATCTCATCAGGGTTATTTATCTTAATTGAGTTTGTGATTATTTAATAATAAATGATTCAAAAGAGACATATTTTATTTTTTTAAACAAATATGCTTTTCTAAAATTATTATTCTTATCAGTGTTAAATATCATAATTAAATAAGTATTTAAATAACTGTATTTTTACTTGTTTATGCATTGACACATATTGTGATATGTTATTTTTCAATTCTAATAATTATATTTTTCAAATAATATGTAATGTATTATCTTGTAACACAACCATTCATGCCACGAAGAAACTAAAATACTTAGGATATATATTATCATTTGTCAATCGTTTAATACGATAGGTGCATGAATTCTTTAAACATAATGTTTTTCAGACATCATGTTATCCTAGGTGAATGAACACGCATATTATTATTATTTCAGAGTCTAGCTAAATGTGAATTTGAGATTTGTGTTGTGCTTTTAAGTAGTATGAGCAAAGTTTACATATGTTGTTAGTTTACTCGTATTTGATTTTTCGAAAATGACACATTTACCAATTGCATTGCAATGTAAATTGCAAGAATATTTCAGACGAAACATCCAAGTCGTCAATCCTACTTCATTGTGTATTTTATGCATGTATTAAACATATTAGTATAATATTTGGAACACAACCATTGGACAATTAGACTCAATATGACATCATCAACACAAGTGTAAGTTATGATCCGATGCATATTTTTTTAATCTAGAAAAGGATGTAATTATTTTTATATCAATCAAGTGTGATTGAGTATGTAGATCCAAGATAATATCTTTTGTTATATATATAGTGATATATTCTTGAAACTAAATAGTCTTGAAACTAAACAAATAAGAATCCAATTTCATGTCCATACTAAAAACTTTTCAATTAGATTCGATAAATATATCAATCATAATTTGAATAATGAATCGATATATAATCAAGATCTTTCTTGACCCTCACAAACACTCATTTAAAAGAAAATAAATAAATATTTTAATAGGGTGTTCCATTAATCCTAAGACTAGTATTAAGTGTAAGGACATTTAAAATGACGACCTAAGTGAGTTATTATGTTTAATAAGTTTTACAAGATGTTGATGTAACATTTGCAAACAAAGAGATCTTTTTCTATATGCAATTCAAGAACAATTTTGTAATCTTAATGCAAGAAATCTAGCATAAGTTCTAGTTAGGCATAATCTAGAAAACTAGCTACAAACAAATAGTGTACATGGCACATGTGCTTAGATATTCAATTAGCTCAATTGCAATTAGCAACGATCATTTAATAATTTCAATTAACAAAATCTAGACACAAAAAAGTGCACATAATCATATAGCATAACACATAAAAGTACTTGTCTTCGTTTTGTGTATTAGATACAACAATGTATACTTGGTTTGGTTTTGTTTGAAAACGAATTAGTTTCCTCTCCATTTCAAAATTTTAACCAATTTTAATATTTTTGAAAAGTTAATTGCACCATTTTTCAAAGATATACCCACTAGAAATGCCTGACTCGAAGGAAAAAGTAAAATACAAGTTTTACGTCAAAACGACACACAAATTTTTGACCACCATGTAGTATTTTGCATTTTTGACTTAGTTAAGTTTGGAATAAATACTTGGAAGTATTTTTAAATGAAAGTAGACTCAATTATCTTTAAAATGACGAGTGACACGACTTCTACGGACTTACGATTGATTTTATATGAATTTTCAAAGTTTCCAAAAATCTGCCGAATCAGACAGGTGGCCCCCTGATTGATAAGGGGGCTGGCCAGGAGCTAAGGGGGCCGCCCAGGGAGATAAGGGGGGAGCCCATCTAACACTCTGATTCACATTTTTTGTACAAATCCATTTAGTGACTTAGCGGAAAGATGTAGAACTTACCGAGCTTGATACTTAACATGAAACACTTATTTTAAGCATCATTTTACTTCGAGCTAGTATACTAAGTGTATTTAATCAACAAAACTAATACAAGTTAAGCAATAAAACACTTTTCATATTTAATCCCCCTTAATGGGTAATTTGATACATGGATCGTACTCAATTCTTAAAACCATTTGTTTTAAAAAATAGAGCGACGTGGCTCTTGATACTAATTGTGGAAATCATAGGAGGGGTGAATATGTTTTCATTTAAAAACTTAAAACGTTTTGTATCAAATTATCGATCAAGTTGAACGCAATATGAGAAGTGTGAATAATACATCTATATTTATTAGAACATGTCATAGCAATATAAACATAATCACTATACTAACTTCTATCCATAACACAATCATCATTCAAATAATATAAGCAACAATCAACACACATATAGATCTAATGCTAATATAAATGTAAGGCGATAAGGTAAATAAAGATTTAAAGCGAAAGGTAAAAGAAAGTGCAACCCGGACACGATAATTTATAATGGTTCGGTCATGAAGCTCCTCTTCACCCTACTCCACTCCCCGAGTACCCAACTCGAGAGTTACTTCACTAGTCAACAAGCTCCCTTCTTGGCGGAGAAAACCACACAACGTTGCTTACATCATTTTCTGACACTAATCTAGATGTCGAGTTCTTTTTCGGGTACAACCAAACCCGTCATGTTTATGACCTAACATAACAAACCACACAACATCGCTTATAATGTTTTCTGACACTATGTATTTTGAGGACTAAAATACTAACCGCACTATCAACACTTCACTTCACCTAAACACTAACACGATCACCCCGATCTATATATTCTCTCTACGATCTATCTATTACACAAGTTTGGAATACATGGACTCGATCTATGCATTGTGAATGTAAGACATGTCATGAATGCACTAACTAAACTACATAACTTCGTATCTTGATGATAGCGAGAGTTCTTCTCTTGCACTTGGAGGAATAGATGATTGGATCACATTTAAACAAACTTATAACAAGTTAAGTGATCAAAGAAAAAGGTTTGGAAGAAGGGTTTAGATCTAGGAAAAACTGTGTGCAAAGAGGTGAGAAAATCTGTGGGAATAACCCACTATTTATAGGGAAAAAAAATTATTATTATTATTATTTTTGCCAGCCCCCTTAGCTCTTATGTCGGCTGCCTTATCACTAAGGGGGCCGCCCTTATGAGATAAGGGGGGTGCCCATTTTTCAGATGCTCTGATTTTGTCCTTTTCTGGGGAAGGTTTATCTAAGGCGGATTTTTTAGTTTTTTAGGTGAAATTTTGAATTCAAATATTTACTTTGAAATAAAACATTTCTTATATTTACAAAAATACTTTGTCTAGGTATTTTTGTAAAAACCTTTTCTTACATTTATAAAAATGTAAAGTTTGGGACAAAAATTATTTCTTTGATCATCCAACAAATTTAAAGTTTGTTTGTTCATACCTTTAGTGATTTACAACAGGTGCAAACTTATATTTGTTGTTGAAGCAGACTTGAGACGTCGAGAGATGTTGACATATGAATGCATTGATGATTTGTGATTATAAGTAACTTGAGCACTTTACGTTATGTGTTATAAGTTACATGTTTGTCATCACCAAAATATGAAGAGAATGTATAGATTAAATATCGTAATATTTCTACCAACATAACAGGGTAAAGTGAAACTTCCTGGGTCTTTCTCTTTTCGAGGTAGGGAATCATCGAGACGTGTAGCTCTATTTGAATAAGCATCCAAGTATTGTAGTCATTTGGCTTGGTACGGAAAACAGCTTACTATTCAGTGGGTCCGATACAACATATCGGGTGGATCCAATATGGCGTATCAGAGTCGTATCAGTATTATCAGCAGTTGAGATTGACTTTACATGATCCCCCGGGTTTGTTTCTGTAGAACTAGGTAGACTTCTAAATCCCCTTTCCTGCAGTACCTTGCTCATTTGCTCGATTTGAATCTCCAAAGTTGTGATCGAGTCTCCTTGGTTTCTAATAGCAGCATCCATGAAGGCTAGAAATTTCTTTAATCATGTTGGAGTTTTCCTCATGTCTTTTTTCTTATTCATTCATAAACTTACTCAGTGATTCTTCCATTGTTTGTCTTTGCTCTTGATACGAAGTGTTAGCCTTAATTTATTGAGTCGAACAAGGAAGCTCGGTCACTCTACGATGGAGCTTCGGTCTTTAATTAGTTAATGTTGTAATAGGATAATATCAGGAATCGGGCTCGATAGATAATCTAATATTGTATATGTTTCGGGTTTAATCCCAAGCAAAACCTGAGCCCAGGTCCTAGTTAAATATCTCGCGCGTCATTTAACGGGACGGGGTATATAAACTCTTTTCTATTTAGAAAAGAGTAAGTTGTTTTCATTCTAAATCTTTTCCTTTTTCCAAAATTCTCTCATCTCTCTCTCTCTTCTTTCTCTCTCTAAAACAACTCACCTCCTTTCTCTTTTCTAGATCAAATTCGTATATGATATATGTTATGAAGTGATTACGGGATCCTACACACGTCCTCAAGTCGCTTCTCCTCCGACTTATCATCAGTCTTCTTGGATGTAACCTGCACTAGGTAGACTTGACATCCCTTCTCAATATACTTTTGGGTCCTCGTACACGATATGATGTTTAGCTTACTTTTGTTGTCGCAATTATTACCTCGGATTATTAACACCTCATCTCTATAAGGAATACGAACGACCTTCTCATCACAAACGATCAATGCGTGGTACTTTGCCAACCAATCCATACCGATGATGACGTCGAAACTACCAAGTTCTACGGGCA
>BQNB010015166.1:0-73742 GCA_026074375.1 Tanacetum coccineum | reverse complement strand
ATATCCCATTCGACCATTCCAATAAACATATCATATCATATTATCATACATCAAAACATATGACGAAGTTATATGTTTTGATGTATGATAATATGTGGGGTTATGAACTCACCTTAGCAAGGATAAGCGATAACCACAACCAATTGTCGGTATCATTGTATAAAATGTGGGGCTATGAACTCACCTTAGCAAGGATAAGCGATAACCACAACAAATGACGAAGTTATAAGGAGGTCTAGCCGCGAGCTAGAGTAAATATGGGTATGACTTAGCATTTATCAAAGAAACAAGTAAAGCATCCATGTTTATTATTTAAAGCATCTCAAGTGTGTTTGCGTTTTAGTAATAAAAGACTTTGAATTTTTCTACGTCTTAGTTAAATCCCGACACTTGTAAAAAGTTTTACTATTTTTAGAAACTTTTCTTTTTAGGAAACTTTTTAGTTTCAAAACGTTAATAGCGTCCCCTATTTTCTTAAGTTTCCATATTTTACAAATCGCTTAAATAATTCTAAACCGCCTAATCCTTATGTTTAAATCGCCTAAATGTCCAACTCGTACCATTTTTAATAATCCTACTTTTTATAAAGGTCGTCATCTCAAATAACCTTTCATGTCATTTCTAGTTGTTCTAACTAATTACTTGACATTTCTATATGTTTCGCTTGCATTTAAAACATCCAAAATCGTCCGAAAGTGCCCGAAACCCCCTTTTACTATTTCAAACAGCAAGCATTAATTAGAGTGTTTCTTAAAAATCTATCTTTCCGATTTGTGGTAAAAATGTCTCTCGTTTTTGACTTTTAGGCTAAGCGGTTGCCAACGTTATAGTAAAATCTCATTCCGGACAACTTTCGTGTTTTATACTTAAGCCGATTCGGACCCGAAGGGCTCCGAATCGCCCGTTTTAGCTGCTGATCTGGTCATTACATTTTCCATTTTCGCCGAAAAATGTTTCGAGTTTCATTTGGCCATAACTTGGCCGTTTTATGTCCGATTTTAAAGTGTGGTATATGAAAAATTATCTATTCGAAATAAGCTCTTCAAAAACTACTTTTACGTCTAATGAAAACATTTTTAAGTCATTCAAAACCCCAAAACAAAGTCGGGACAGCAAGCTATTTTTATCGAAAGTGCCACAAAAATCAACCCAACTCGCATATTAGTGCCTAATCTAGTTCAACCTTTATTTACAACTAATCCACCACAAAACTAACCTTAATCCAACCTAATCTCTATTGTTGCAACTCTCATCAACTCTCAATCTCACCAAGAACATATTATAAAACATAAACATAAAGTGGTAACAATGTTTACTTCCATTTTATAAAAGATGACAAATATTAACTTATTTCTTTTGTAAAAATTTACACAAACACATGGATCTTTTATGAACAACATAGATCTATAAAGAACATAGATGAAACCACAAAGATTTAAAGAACACTTACAAATCAAGAAGAGCAAGTAGCAAGAACACTAGATCTATACCCACAAACTATAGATCTATAAAAACCCCAAATAATCTTGAAAACCCTAATTTTATAATTCTTGAAAACCCTTGAAAACAACCAACTAACACTTGGATCTACCTTAGATAACCTTAGAAATGAGCTTAGAATACTTGGATCTTGCTAGAAATCAAAAGTTATGGAGGGTTTATGGTGGTGGTTGTGTGCCGTGGACAAGGAAGAGGAGAAAGAGAGATGAGATTTTGTTGGTGTCTTGCAAATGAATAAGAACCCTAAGTTGTGAGATATGAGATGTATATATAGTCCAAATGCTAGGGTTTTAAGGTTCAAGTGGTGCATAAGTGACCAACACACACCAAGAGTGTGTGTGTTGGGTGGTTCGGCCAAAGCTTGGTCACAAGGACCATATGGTTCAATTTTTCTAGCCTAGGTTCACTCAAGATGGTTATGGTTCAAAGTTTGCTAGTCAAATGTGTAAGAATAGTGTAAGTAAACACATGGGGTTCCATATTAGTGATATGTGCATGAGAATGACTCATTCATAAGTCATTTTCTCATCTTCCATGCACACATGGGTGGGACTTTCAAAATAAGATGCCATTTCTTTTATTTTTGAGTCCAAGTATACTTGTTGTTGTAGTTTAGGCGCCACATTTGGCTAGGGAAAAGAGGTGAACGAAATTTTTAGGCTTAGGGTATAATATTATCGATAACTTAAGTTTACACGAAAAGATTTTGAGTTTCCGGGGTTCCGTTTGGTCAAAAACGCGAAAAACGCAATTTAAAGGATAAAACCCTAAAATTAATATCGGAAGTGATTAAAAATCACGAAACACTCAGGAAAGCTAATATAACACATATAATGCCTAAATAAATTTTTAACCGGTGCCGGAACGCGTCCGATGACGTTTCTCAGTTTTTACGCAGTTTAGTTCCTCGGTAAACTGTCAGATTTTAACGTAACGAATAAAATTTAAAGTAGATGACCGGAGTGGGTCGGAATACTAACCGGGAATTTACGGGGTGTGACATCCTTTCCCCGTTAAAAGAGCTTTGTCCTCAAAGCTTAGGACGTAGCTTGAGATGCGGATACAGGGTTAGCGAACAGATGAGGGTACTTCTTCTGCATTTGGTCTTCGCGTTCCCAGGTATACTCGGGACCTCTTCTAGAATTCCAACGGACCTTCACGATTGGAATGCGACTTTGCTTCAAACGCTTGACTTCGCGGTCCATAATCTCAACCGGTTCTTCAATGAAATTGAGCTTGTCGTCGACGTGGATTTCGTCCAACGGAATAGCGAGCGATTCGTCAGATAAGCACTTCTTAAGGTTTGAGACGTGAAAAGTACTATGAACACGGCTCAGTTTCTCGGGTAACTCAAGTAGATATGCAACCGTTCTAACTTTGGCGAGAATCTTAAAAGGTCCAATGTAACGAGGGTTCAGCCTTCCCCATTTGCCAAAACGTATCACTCCTTTCCAGGGCGATACTTTCAACATAACCTTATCCCCAACTTGAAACTCCAATGGCTTACGTCTCATATCAGCGTAGCTCCTTTATCGATCACGTAAAGTTTGTAGACGATGCTTGATTTGGATGATCTTCTATGTTGTTTCACGAACAATTTCTGGGCCAGTAAGCTGAGCGTCTCCCACCTCAGCCCAACAGATAGGTGAACGGAATTTGCGACCATACAACACCTCAAAGGGTGCAGCTTTAATACTCGTATGATAGTTGTTGTTATAGGAGAACTCTATCAATGGTAAATGTCTGTCCCATCCCTTCCCGAAATCTATCACACATGCTCGGAGCATGTCTTCCAATGTTTGGATAGTCCTCTCACTTTGACCATCTGTTTTGGGGTGATATGCCGTACTCATATCTAATTGAGTTCCAAAAGCTTCTTGAAGAGATTGCCAGAATTGGGACACGAACCTACCATCGCGATCAGAGATGATCGAAACAGGCACTCCATGTCTCGACACCACTTCTTTCAGTATTGCCTGGTCCATTTCTCCATTGAGTCATCTCCTTTGCTGCAGAAAAATGAGCAGATTTATGAGTCGAATCGACAATAACCCAACATCATATCTGCCCACTAGCCGTTTTTTGGTAACTTTGTCACGATACCATAGTTATTGTTTTACCATTTCCATTTAGGGATTTTTGGTTGTACCAATAGACCGGACGGTTTTTGGTATTCCGCATTAACCTTTGCGCAAGTCATGCACTTTTTCACATATGTGGCAATTTCTGCTTTCTTGTTGGGTCACCAGTATAGCTTCTTCAAATCTTGGTACATCTTGTCCGATCCAGGGTGGATCGAATACTTTGACTTATGCGACTCGTGCATAATCAAAGCTCTCAAGTCACCAAACAGTGGTATCCAGCTTCTATTCTTCAAACACAACGTTGCATCTGCACGTGGTTCCAGATTCTTAATCATGCCATGCAAATCTTCTGTTCCATAATTCTCTTCTTTTCTCGCCTCAACCTGAGCATTCAAGATCCGCGCAGGGAGGTTCAAACTGATTGTCATAACCAAGGCTCGAACTCGTAGTGGCTTAGGTCTACTCTTTCGGCTTAACGCATCAGCCACCACATTCGCCTTTCCCGGGTGGTAGCGTAACTCGCAGTCGTAGTCACTGCTTAATAGTTCTAATCACCTACGTTGCCTCATATTCACTCTTTCTGATCTAGAATATGTTGCAAACTCTTATGATCAGTGTACACAACGCACTTCGTGCCGTAAAGGTAATGTCTCCACATCTTGAGAGCGAACACCACAGCTCCCAATTCCAAATCATGTGTCGTGTAGTTCTTCTCATGGATTTTGGAGCTGGCGGGAAGCATAAGCTATGACTTTCTCTTTCTGCATCAACACTGCGCCTATCCCTATGAAAGCAATCAAAATAACTACAGTTTTCACTTCCTTCGGGCAATGCCAAAATCGGTGCACTACACAACTTTTGCTTCAATGTCTGGAAAGCAGTTTCCTCCTTTTCACCCCAATTGAACTTTACACTTTTCTGAGTCAGCTTTGTCATAGGCTTGGCAATCTTGGAGAATCCTTCGATAAATCGTCGGTAGTAACCGGCAAGACCTAGAAATTGGCAAATTTCTGTTGGAGTTTTAGGTGACTCCCAATCCTTGATTGACTCAATCTTCGCAGGATCAACGTGAATGCCTTTCTCTATCATCACTTGTACAAGAAATTATACCTTCGATGCCAAAAGTCACACTTGAAAACTTGGCGTACAATTCATCTTCTAGACAACTCCAAGATTAGTCTAAGATGTACATCATGTTCTTCCTTGGTCTTAGAGTAGATCAAGATGTCATCGATGAACACGATCACAAATTTATCTAGGTATGGTCTGCATACCCGGTTCATCAAATCCATGAACACTGCCGGCGCGTTAGTCAACCCGAATGGCATCACTTGGAACTCGTAGACCCATAGCGAGTTTCTAAATGACCGTCATTGGATATCTTCATTACGAACTCTGAGTTGGTGGTAGCCAGACCTCAAGTCGATCTTTGAGTACACACTTGATCCTTGCAACTGATCAAACAAGTCGTCGATTCTCGGAAGTGGGTATCGATTTTTCACAGTAAGCTTGTTAAGTTCACGGTAGTCGATACACATTCGGAAAGAGCCGTCTTTCTTTTTGACAAACAAAACCGGAGCTCCCCAGGGTGAGGAACTTGGCCTTATAAATCCCTTGTCAGAAAGTTCTTGTAGTTGAGTAGACAGTTCTTCCATCTCCGACGGTGCTAACCTATACGGGGCTCGTGCTACAGGTGCAGCACCTGGGACTAAGTCAATTTGGAATTCGACTTGTCGTGTGGGTGGTAGTCCAGGTAAGTCTTCTGGAAAAACTTCTGGAAAGTCCCGTACAGTCGGCACGTCTTCAAGTCGCTTCTCCTCCGACTTGTCTTTGTTTTCCTTCACCGTAACCTGTGCCAGAAATAGTTGACAGCCTTTCTCCATATACTTCTGGGCCTTTTCACATGATATAATGCTCAACTTTGATTTCTTCTCCTTGTCGCATTTGTCTCCTTGAACGATCAGAATTTCATTTCCATAAGGAATACGCACTATCTTCTCGTCACAGACAATCACTGCATGATTCTTTGCTAACCAATCCATGCCGATGATAACGTCGTACTACCCAATCTATTGCATCGTCCGATATTAAATGGATGTCCTAACAATCCTAATGTACAGCCCATAAACACAGTGTTGGTTTCTGAAGTCCTTCCGTCAGCTAGTTCGATAGCGTAGCTAACATCTAGGGCATAGGGTGTGTTGTCTAGCAATGCACTAAAAGTATTTGATACGAAACTCTTATCGGCGCCAGAGTCAAATAACATATATGCATGATGATTGTTGAGAAGGAACGTACCCGTGACAGTGTTGGAACCCCGGTTTCGTCACCTCCTCCTAGTGCATATGCCTCTGCCGCTTGCATCAGAAACTCTTGCTTTGTTTCCACGGTTTTGGTTCTTGATCTTAGGGCAATCTTTCCGGTAATGTCCTTGTGCTCCACACTCAAAACAAGTCACAACACTCTAATTTACTATTTGGCCTCTTTGGGTGGGGGTTGTGGGATTTGTAACCCTCAATTTCTGGTTAAATGTCCAATCTTGTTGCACTTCCCACATCTTATGGTGCAAGGGCCTACATGATGAAGCTTACACTTGTTGTAGAAGGGCAAAGTACCTTCATATTCCCTCTTCTCATTGTTACCAGCCACATAGGCTCTAGCAACATTCTGTCCCCCAGTATTCTGTCGTTTGTGGGGTGGTTGTTGCCTACGGTTGTTTGCATAGTTGTTGTCCAATCTCCTCTTATTCTCTGCATTTCTTACAGCATAACCTTTCAATTTTTGATCCATCAAGTTGTTGGCAATTCGAACAGCATCTTATAGTCTTGTAGGTTCTGCAGCAATCACATTTCCTTGGATGTTATTAGAAAGACCTCCAATGAATTTCTCCACCCGATCTTCCTCCTCGGGAACCATTTTGGTGCACATCATGGTGAGTTCCTGGAACCTCTGAGTGTAATTAGCGATATCATTGTTTTTCACTGATAGATTCCACAACTCGGTTTCCATCTTTTGGATCTCATTTCTCGGGCAATACACTTTGGTCATCAGTTTCATCAGCTCTCTCTATGACAAAGCGTATGCGGCATCAGTTCTGATGGTTCTCTTGTGAGAGTTCCACCAGGTTAATGCACTGTCGAGTAAAGTACAGGCAGCATACTTCACTTGATATTTCTCCGGACAGTTGCTGATGTGAAACACAGTTTCCATCTTTTCACTCCACCTTATTAGACCAACCATACCTTCAGTTCCTTTAAAACTTAATGGTTGACACTTCATGAAGTCCTGGTAAGTACATTCACGAGCAACCAACCTATCGCCTCTTCCATTCACATTGTGGTTCTCATTTCTGTCACCGTTGTCACCTCCATTGTTTCCATTTCCATTACCATTTCCATTGTCATTCCCATTCCCGTTTCCATTATCGTTTCCATTACCATTTCCATTGCCAAGTTCAAGATTTTGGTTAACTTGATGAGCTTCTAGAGCTGCGTTCACACGTTGATCGATCATTTCTTCAATTGCGGCGTGGGTCATCCCAGAACGAGTGTTTGTCATTGTTCTACATCACAAGACACAACCCATAGTGAGATTTTTGAAACGAATATACAACATCGGTAATGATAATTTAATACATGCTATGAAGTAAAATTTAATTGTAACACGTTTGCCAGGAAGAATAAATAACAATATAGATAAATAAGCGAGAGAATCAAAACAAGCTTTTCATTTCATAAATAAAAGCATAATTCGATTACAACCCAAATCCAAAATAGGTTCATGATTCACAATTATTTACTGCTAATACCTAGACCTAACCATTGGCCTAATGTCCTACATGATCAGGGTGCAACTAGACTATGGACGAAAGCCGAAACGCCTCCCAAGATACGACTCCAACCTCCTAAGTCTCCCTCGAGCATCATCACGATCCCTACGAATCTGACGAAACTCCTCCTGTGAAAGGGACATATGAAGACGAAGGCTACTCACACGATCCCTCTCAATATCCAACATAGCACGAACCTTGAGGTTCTCCAACCTCAAGCTATAGATCATCTCAGCCATCCTAGCTCTGTCTCCACTAGCTATCAACTGATCGGCCTCCAACCGTCTCTGAGCAGTCTCAATCCCGACAATCCTATCAACACGAACCTCAGACATGTGATGGTAAAAGTCACGCACAGCATCACTCAAGTCAACCGGCGTATCCTCGACTGACCTAACAATGCCATCCCTAGTGCCAGGTGAGTCAGGAGAATCCTCCCCAGCTGGCTCTACAATCTCCTCCTCAACTAACGGTGCAGTCATAGGGTCGATACCTACCCCAGCCATATCTCCAGCGCTGGCGTCTGCCTCATACTCCTCTGTGTCATCCCTGGCATCCCTATGGTCAATCCCAACATGATCTCCAACCTCATCCCCATCACCAATACCTAACTCCATGTCAACCCTAGTCCCCGTAAAACCAACCTCGGCATCCTCCTCTAAGCTAGCCTCCGATGAATATGAATCTCTGAACTTCTTACGAGGTGGTGAGAGATCAGCACGAGTAGGAGCTAAGGATCCCATAACTGGCATGGATAATGGTGCTGAATCAACCGGTGATCTACATCTCTTACGAGATGGTCCAGCAGAATGTGAAGGTAAATGCATGGGTCTCTCTGATGAATCTCCTGATGATGACTCTGATGTAGTCGGTGGGTACCAAGTAGATAATGGAGCAGCACACCAACGACGAAATGCCTTACTACATCGTGGTGCTCTCCTCGGAGGGTAACACAATCTGGGTGATACATCTCTAGTCGAAGATCCTGAATGAGCCTGATCTGGCGCATCCAATCCCAAAGAATGAACTGGCGAAGAATCCGAAGATGAACTGGAAGAGGATGAGTGATGATCTGGAGAACGAGGTGATGCATGCCTCGATGCTAATCTGCGAGCTGGTAAAGGTCTAACTCTCTTCCTTGCAGTCAACAACTTACGCGGCCCGTTAAGATGGGTGCGGTAAGGTCGACCAAAAGGAATAGCACTGGACCGATCGAAGAAAAAATTCTGAAAAGAAAACCCCGGGTCGGATAAGAGCGCTGACCGTCGACGATTTATCCTGGTCGGGGCAGTAACAGGAGTCAATAGTAAACTCTGTGATGATGATGGACGTGCTATTAACCTGCACCTCCAACCGAGCAACGTAGAAACAGAAGGGTCGCTGCGATGGTGTCCATCAGATAATCAGGAGCCATCCAGAAGAATCCGGTGCATATGGAATGTGAAATACTGGTAGCGGGGAAAGTGCTCGGTGAAGTCAATCCTTCTGGTGAATCAGAGATCGGATCCCGTATAGGGAACCAAGCCATACAATCCAGTGGGTGAAGCGACAAGAGTCGTCTCAACCATAGGAGCGGCAGAGGAAATAACAGGAGCAATAGTAGAAGTCTCTGGAGCAACCACTGAAGTAGAAGGAATAACAGTAGGGATATCACCAAAAAGAATAACCCGAGAGGGCGGTGATCCCACACTCTCATCCGAAGAATCAGAAGAAATAATGATAGCTGAAGCTGCCATAATCTGCACAAGCAAAAGTTTATATAAATCTCCTTTATATGAAACCATGCAAGGCATAAAGAAATGCTAAAATGAATGGCAAGGTAAATATGGCAATATGTAATACTCTTACGTATATATAGTAATCTCATATATATGTATGCAGCAAGGATAGACAACAAGTAGGCACAAAAGAGCATCATAGGATCAACATACTGGATATAGCCAGACCAAATATATACTACCTGGTTCCTCTATAACCTTGGCTCTGATTAACCAATCTGTCACACCCCAACGGGGCCTAGCCGTAATGAACTGTCCGGGGCGTGACGTCATAACAATCCGATCACAAAGCAATAAAGAACGACCACTAACTTCATGGACGTTTGAAAAATTTACTCGTTGCATAGGAAAAAATAAATTTAAGGTATTACAACTCCATAATAAATAAGTTAAAAGAAGCCGAAAGAAATAATAAAGTTTTGGTAGTGACAACGAGTAAATAATAGATTAATCGGAAAATTTGGCGAAGTCACATAGCACATAGACTCCACATAGCATCCAAGAATAATCCAGCTAAGCACCTGAGAAAAAACATGTATAAACGTCAACATAATGTTGTGAATTTCAATAGGTTTTAAGTTTATACAAGAGTGGACCACAAATTTCAAAACGTATGGACTACTATAACAAATACAGCATCACATAAAAAAGTATTTACTGTTGACTAAGCTCCCTGACACACTGAAGCTAAATAAATCAAACAGGTGCAGGCTACATCCTGGTCGCATATTATACCTGCCCTAAACCGGTTCCCAAACCAAAACCACCATAATGTACTATCGACATGACATAATCCGTTTGTTCTTTGTTTAAGTGGAACCAAAGCGGACAGGGAAAAATTAGTACCCAATAGATCTATCTAATTCACTACGCGCTCCCTCAACCAGTCCTCCGGTCGAGAAACTAACCGTTCATGATAATTTGGGCAGTAGTAGGTTTGTAAGCAACTTAGGCAACACATAAACAAATAAAACTCGCGTAAAGAACTTGTGTCCAATTTAAAAGCAAACAATGTTTCTCACCTCATAGTATAAAGCGTTTGTAAATCAGTAAAAAAATTTGGCTTATGAACTCACCTTAGCAGAGGGAAAGCGATAACCACAACAAATGATAAGATTGGAGGAGGGGTGGGGAGGGGGGGTGGGCTGGGAGGGGGGCGGGGGGGGGCGGGGGGCGGGGACCGGGGGGGGGGGGGGTTGGGAGAGGGTAAGTATGGGGGGGTTAGGAGGGGGGGGAGGCTTGGGGAGGGGGGGGGGGGTGCGGAGTGTGGAGCAAAGAAACAAGTAAAGCATCCATGTTCATCATTTAAAGCATCCAAGTGTGTTTGCGTTTTAGTAATAAAAGACTTTGAAACTTTACCATGTCTTAGTTAAATCCCGGCAATTGCAAAGAGTTACTATTTTTAGAAACTTTCCCTTTTAGGAAACTTTTTAGTTTCAAAACGTTAATAGCGTCCCCTATTTTCTTAAGTTTCCATATTTTATAAATCGCTTAAACAATTCTAAACCGTCTAATCTTTATGTTTAAATCGCCTAAATGTCCAATTCGTACCATTTTTAATAATCCTACTTTTTATTAAGGTCGTCACCTCAAATAGCCTTTCATGACATTTCTAGTTGTTCTAACTAATTACTTAACATTCCTATATGTTTCGCTTGCATTTAAAACATCCAAAATCGTCCGAAAGTGCCCGAAACCCCCTTTTATTATTCCAATCAGCAAGCATTAGTTTGGGTGTTTCTTAAAAATCTATATTTCCGATTTGTGGTAAAAATGTCTCTCGTTTTTTACTTTTAGGCTAAGCGGTTGCCAACGTTATAGTAAAATCTCATTCCGGACAACTTTCGTGTTTTATACTTAAGCCGATTCGGACCCGAAGGGCTCCGAATCGCCCGTTTTAGCTGCTGATCTGGTCATTACTATTTCCATTTTCGCCGAAAAATGTTTCGAGTTTCATTTGGCCATAACTTGGCCGTTTTAAGTCCGATTTTAAAGTGTGATATATGAAAAATTATCTATTCGAAATGAGCTCTTCGAAAACTACTTTTACGCCTAATGAAAACATTTTTAAGTCGCTCAAAACCACCAAACTAATTCGGGACAGCAAGTTTGTTTTGCCGAAATATGACCAAAAATCAACCCAACTCGCATATTAGTGCCTAATCTAGTTCAACCTTTATTTACAACTAATCCACCACAAAACTAACCTTAATCCAACCTAATCTCTATTGTTGCAACTCTCATCAACTCTCAATCTCACCAAGAACATATTATAAAACATAAACATAAAGTGGTAACAATATTTACTTCCATTTTATAAGAGATGACAAATATTAACTTATTTCTTTTGTAAAAATTTACACAAACACATGGATCTTTTATGAACAACATAGATCTATAAAGAACATAGATGAAACCAACAAAGATTTAAAGAACACTTACAAATCAAGAAGAGCAAGTAGCAAGAACACTAGATCTATACCCACAAACTATAGATCTATAAAAACCCCAAATAATCTTGAAAACCCTAATTTTATAATTCTTGAAATCAAAGAATTTATGCTTCACAACACCTTAGATATAACTAGGAATGAACTTTAAACACTTGGATCTTGCTAGAAATCAAAAGATATGGATGGTGTATGTTGGTGTGGTGGTGCCGTGAGCTAGAGACACAAGGGAGGAAGGAAAGAAAATTTTTGAGGCTAGTGAATGTGTTATAACCCTAAGTGTGAGAATGTGTTGTATTTATAGTGGAAGAGTTAGGGTTTTAAGGTTCATGAGTGCCCACAAGTGACCAACACACACCAAGGGTGTGGGCACCCTTGGTTCGGCCAAACTAGGCTCACAAGGACCATGATGGTTCAAATTTTGTTATCTTGGCTCACATTATGTATAACATCTTTTCTAGTTGGTCAAAATGGAGTCAAAGGTGTAAGTATTGTGTAAGTAAACACATGGGGTTCCATACTAGTGATATGTGCATGAGAATGACTCATTCATAAGTCATTTTCTCATCTTCCATGCACACATGGGTGGGACTTTCAAAATAAGATGCCAAATCTTTAATTTAGAGTTCAAGTATACTTGTTGTTGTAGTTTAGGCGCCACATTTGGCTAGGGAAAAGAGGTGAACGAAATTTTTAGAACGCGAAAAACGTAATTTAAAGAATAAAACCCTAAAATTTACTTATCGAAGTGATATAATAAATCATCGAAACACATAGGAAGAGCAATATAACACAAAACACATATAATGCCTAAATAAAATATTTAAACCGATGCCGATACGCGTCCGATAGACGTTGTCTAAAGTTTTTTTTAACGCAGTTTAGTTCCTCGGTAAAACTGTCAGATTTTAACGTAACATATAAAATTTAAAGTAGATGACTAGAATGGGTCGGAATACTAACCAGGAATTTACAGGGTGTGACATCCTTTCCTCGTTAGAAGAGCTTTGTCCTCAAATCTTAGGACGTAGCTCGGGACGCAAGTGTAGGGTTAGCAAACAGATGAGGGTACTTCTTCTGCATTTGTCTTCTCGCATTCCATGTATACCTAGACCACTTCTAGAAGTTCCAACGTACCTTCAACGATTGGAAATGCGACTTTGGCTTCAAAACGCTTGACTTCGTGTCCATAATCTCAAACGGTTTCTTTCATGAAATTGAGCTTTCATCAAGTGGATTTATGTCCAATGGAATCGCGAGCGGTTTCATCGGATAAGCACTTCTTAAGGTTCGAGACGTGAAAGGTACTATGAACACAGCTTAGTTTCTCTGGTAATTCTAGTCGATATGCAACCGTTCCCACCTTAGCGAGAATTTTAAATGGTCCAATATAACGAGGGTTCAGCTTTCCCCATTTGCCGAAACGTATTACACCTTTCCAGGGTGATACTTTCAACATAACCTTATCCCCAAACCAGAAATTCAAATAAATGGCTAATGTCGCTTAATTAATCATCGTGGCGACTGTTGTCGATCACTGTGAAGCTTATAAGATGATCTGGATTTTGGATAATCTTCTCTGTTGTCTCACGAACAATTTTCTATTTCTGGTCCAAGTAAAGCTGAGCAGCCACACCCCACCTCACCCAACAAGATTAGGTGAACTCGGCATTTGGGACCATACAAGCCGTCAAAAGGTGCCCGCCTTAATACTTGTATGATAGTTGTTATTGTAGGAGAATTCTATTAAGGGTAAATGTCTGTCCCATCCCTTTCGCGAAAATCTTATCACCACACAAATTGTTTCATGCTCGTGGAAGCATGTCTTCCAATGTTTGGATAGTCCTCTCACTTTGACCATCTGTTTCGGGGTGATATGTCGTACTCATATCTAACTGAGTTCCAAAAGCTTCTTGAAGAGATTGCCAGAATAGGACAAAACGAACCACCATCGTCGCGATCATAGATGATCGAAACAGCACTCCATGTCTCCGACGCACTTCTTCAAGTATTGGCCTGGCTTCCTTTCCCATGATCATTCTTCCTTTGCAGTGCAGAAAATGAGTAGATTTAGGAGTCGATCACTATAACCCAAATCATATCTTGCACCAGACATACTTTATTGTGGTAACTTTGATCATGAAGACCATAGTTATTTATGTTTCCCCCCATTTCCAATCAGTTGGATTTTACCCGGATGGTTTTTCTCTGGTATTGTCCGCTTTAACCTTTGCGCAAGTCAACCACACTTTCTCACATAATGGTTGGCAATTTCAGCTTTTCATGTTGGCCACCAGTAAGCTTCTTCAAATCTTGGTACATCTTTGGGTCCTATCCGAAGTGGATCGAATTTACTTTGACTTATGCGACTCGGCATAATCAAAGCTCTAAGTCACCAAATTGTGTATCGCAGCTTCTATTCTTCAAACACAACATTTCCATCTACACGTGGCCCAATTCTAATCATGCCATGCAAATCTTCTGTTCCATAATTCTCATTCTTTTCTTGGCCTCAACTGAGCACTTCAGATCCGTGCAGGAGGATCAAACGATTGTCATAAACTAAGGCTCGAACTCACAGTGGCAAGGTCTACTCTTTCGGCTTAATAGCATCAGCCACCATGACATTCACCTTCCTAGGGTGGTCTCGTAACGTCACATTCTATAGTCACTTAACCAGCTCTAACCACCTATTTTGCTTATATTCAACTCTTCTGATCTAGAATATGTTTTGCAAACTTTTATTATCAGTTGTACATAACGCACTTAGTGCCATAACATGTAATGTCTCCACATCTTGGATCGAACACCCACAGCTCCCCAATCCAAATCATGGTGTCGTGGCAATTCTTTCTCATTTTGATTTTGAGCTGCGGGGAAAAAATTCATAGAACAAATGACTTATTCTCTTCTGCATTCAACACTGCGCCTAACCCTTTATGAGAAGCATCACAATATACTACGAAGTTTTCACTTCCTTCGGGCAATGCCAAAATTGGTGCACTACACAACTTTTGCTTCAATGTTTGGAAAGTAGTTTCCTCCTTTTCACCCCAATTGAACTTTACACTTTTCTGAGTCAACTTTGTCATAGGCTTGGCAATCTTAGAGAACCCTTCGATAAATCGTCTATAGTAACTGGTAAGACCTAGAAATTGGCGAATTTCAGTTAGAGTTTTGGGTGATTCCCAATCCTTGATTTACTCAATCTTCGCAGGATCAACGTGAATGCCTTCGCTATCAATCACGTGTCCAGGAAATTGTACCTTCGATAGCCAAAAGTCACACTTTGAGAACTTGGCTTACAATTCTTCCTTCTTGAGCAACTCCAAGATTAGTCTAAGATGTACATCATGTTCTTCTTTAGTCTTAGAGTAGATTAAGATGTCATCGATGAACACGATCACAAATTTATCTAGGTATGGTCTGCATACCGGGTTCATCAATTCCATGAACACTACCGGCGCATTAGTCAACCTGAATAGCATCACTTGGAACTCGTAATGACCATAGCGAGTTCTAAATGCCGTCTTTGGGATATCTTCATTTCGAACTCTGAGTTGGTGGTAACCAGACCTCAAGTCGATATTTAAGTACACACTTGACCCTTGTAATTGATCAAACAAGTCGTCGATTCTCGGAAGTGGGTATCGATTTTTCACGGTAAGCTTGTTAAGTTCACGGTAGTCGATACACATTCGGAAAGAGCCGTCTTTCTTTTTGACAAACAAAACCAGAGCTCCTCAGGGTGAGGAACTTATCCTTATAAATCCCTTGTCGGAAAGTTCTTGTAGTTGAGTAGACAATTCTTCCATCTCTGACGGTGTTAACCTATACGGGGCTTGAGCTACAGGTGCAGCACCTGAGACTAAGTCAATTTGGAATTCGACTTGTCGTGTGGGTGGTACTCCAGGTAAGTCTTCTGGAAAAACTTCTAGAAAGTCCCGTACAGTAGGCACGTCTTCAAGTCGCTTCTCCTCTGACTTGTCTTTGTTTTCCTTTACCGTAACCTGTGCCAGAAATAGTTGACAACCTTTCTCTATATACTTCTGGGCCTTTTCACATGATATAATGCTCAACTTTGATTTCTTCTCCTTGGCACCTTTGTCTCCTTGAACGATCAGAATTTCATTTCCATAAGGAATACGCACTATCTTCTCGTCACAGACAATCACTGCATGATTCTTTGCTAACCAATCCATGCCGATGATAACGTCGAAACTACCCAACTCTATAGGCATCAGGTCGATATTAAATGGATGTCCTAACAATCCTAATGTATAACCCATAAAATACAGTGTTGGTTTTCTGAAGTCCTTCGTCAGCTAGTTTCGACAGCATAACTAATCGTCTAAAGGCATAGGGTGGTGATGTCCCTAAGCAATGCACTAAAAGTATTTGATACGAAACTTCAATTGGCGCCAGAATCAAATAACATACTAAAGCATGCATTACGGAGTGAGAAGGACCGTACCCAAGGTGACAGTGTTGAACCCGGTTCACGTTCACCTATCCCTCCAGTGCTATGCTCTGTGCCCGCTTGCATCAGGAACCCTTAGCCATATAAACGTTGTTTCTGTCTCGGCTTTCGCCCTCCACTGACATACTGTTTGGGGGCAACATTTTCGAGTAATGCCCACAATAAGTAGACCTCCACACTCAAAACAAGTCACAACTTATGATTCACTATCCTTGGCCTCCTCTACGGCTGCCGGAGGAGTGATATAACCGTACGCAGTATTTGTACACACCTGCATAATTTCACGGAACCAACAATGTCAAAAACCCTGTTGCACATATACACACACTCATTAAAACAGTGCTTACACGGCTCCCTACATGAACTGAAGCTACAGAACCGTAGCACCTATAGCTTATACTGCATCATTCTACAATGCCATCAGCCTACGATAATTGATTTAACAACAAGCCACATAAGGCTCATTAGTCGAACGCATCTCTGGATCCATACAAAGACACATATCCACCTTGTCAATTGTGGGTGGATTAGTAATGCCACAGCATCAAAGGATTGATCTCTCCTCAAACACCAACAACAACACATACCTGCGATGACCCGTGAAGAATAAGGAGCAGCAATCAACACGTGTGGGCACACAACCACCGCCAGAGATGGCGTGGAGGAGGATTGTCTGGGGACAGAATTTTTTCTAAGCCTATGTGGGACTGGTAACAAAGAGGATATAGAAATACGAAGGTCAAACTTGCCACTCTTCAACGTAGTATTGTAATCTTCATCAAGTAGGGCCCTGTGCGTCCACGAAACTGAAATATATGAGGATTAATTAGGCTATGGGACCATGGTGTAGTTTGACATGTGAGTCCAATAACAATTCGAATGGTGAGTTTACAACTCCCTAACACCCACCCGCCCACAGATGGCCCTCAGAACGATAGAATCACGCCCTGTATAGCCTAGAAAGGAGTGAGAGGAGCACCAAGTGGCCAACACCTAGGACTATCAAGCCCTCCCGAGCAACGCCTCCCCTAGCCACCTGTGATGAATATATCGGAACTCACGCTTGATGACCAGCGATTCAGCGCGGCATAGTCATAATCATCTAGAGGCGGTGCGTGAAACCCGGTTTCCATCACTGTCACTGGAACGTTCCTTCTCAACGATCCATCATGCTAAATGTTATTTGATTCTGCGCCAATAGAAGATTCGTATCAAATACTATTAAGTGCATTGCTAGACATCACCCCCTATGCCTTAGACCGATTAGATATGCTGTCCGAACTAGCTGACGGAAGGACATCATAAACCAACACTGGTATATTATGGGCTGTACATTAAGTATTGTTTTGACATCATTTAATATCTGACCTGATGCCTAATAGAGGTTAGGGGAAGATTTCCGACATTATCATCGGCATGGATTGGTTACAAAGAATCATTCATTGATTGTCTGTGACGAGAAGATAGTGCGTCTTCCATATGGAAATGAATTCGTGATCGTTCAGGAGACAAGGTAACAGGAGAAGAAATCAAGATGCGCATTATAACATGTGAAAAGGCCCCGAAATATATGGAGAAAGGCTGTCAACTATTTCTGGCACAGGTTACGGTAAAGGAAAAAAAAGACAGTCGGATGAAAGCTACTTAAAAAACAGCCGACTGAACGGTGGACATTCCAAAAGTTTTTCCAAAGACCTTACCTGGACTACCACCCACACGACAATTGAATTCAAAATTGAGACATAGTCCCAGGTGGCTAGCACTGTACTCGAGCCACGTATAGATTAGCACCGTCGAGATTGAAGAATTGTCTAACTCCACTACAAGAACTTTCTGACAAGGGATTTATCAGCCAATCCTCACCCTGGGTAGCTCCAATTATTGTATGTCAAAAGAGAAAAAAAAAAAAAAGAATAAAAAAGAACGGCTCTTTCCGAATTGTAACGACTATCGAGAACTTAACAAGCTTACTGGTGAAAGATCGATACCCACTTCCGATAATCGACGCATTGTAATGTGATCAATTACATGGGTCAAGTGTGTACTCAAAGATCGACTTGAGTCCTGGTTTTCCCACCAATCACAGTTTTTGTGAAGAGGATATCCTGAAGACTGGCGTTAGAACTCGCTATGGGCATTACGAGTTCCAAGTGATGCATTCGTGTTGACTAACGCGCCGGCAGTGTTCATGGATTTGATGAACCGGGTATGTAGACCATACCTAGATAAATTTGTGATCATGTTCATTGATGACATCTTGATCTACTCTAAGACCAAGGAAGAACATGATGTACATCTTAGACTAATTTTGGAGTTGCTCAAGAAGGAAGAATTGTACGCCAAGTTTTTAAAGTGGGACTTTTGGCTATCAAAGGTACAATTTCTTAGACATGTGATTGACAGCAAAGGCATTCACGTTGATCCTGCAAAGATTAAGTCAATCAAGGATTGGGAATCACCCAAAACTCCAACTAAAATTCGACAATTTCTAGGTCTTGCCGGTTACTACCGACGATTTTATCGAAGATTCTCACGATTTCCAGCCTTAAGAACAAATCTGACTCAGAAGAGTGTGAAGTTCATATGGGGTGAGAAAAAGATGAAACAGCTTTCCAAGACAGTGAAACAAAGGTTGTGAAGTGCACCTATTTTTTTGCATTGCCCTAGGGAATTGAAACTTTCGTTTAGTATATTGTGATGCTATCTGCAAAGTATTAGGCGCATTGTTGATGCAGAAAGAGAAATTGAATATCTTATGGCTTCCCGCCATCTGAAAATCCATGATAAGAATTACACGACACACGAGTTTGGAATTGGGAGCTGGGTGTTCGCTCTCAAGATGGTGGGAGACATTACTTTTACGGCACACGTGCGTTGTGTACACTGATCATAAGAGTTGCAACATATTCTTGATCAGAAAGAGTAGATATATGAGACAATGCGTAGGTGGTTTAGAACATGTTTTAAGCGAACAAGACTGAGAGTTACATTACCCCCGGGAAAGGCGAATGTGGTGGCTTGAGTGCTTTGAAGCCGTGAAAGAATAGACCTAAAAGCCCTACGAGTTTCGAGCCTTGGTATATGACAATCTGGTATGAATCTCCCTACGCGTATCTTGAATGCTCAGTAAAGAGGCTGAGAAAAGAAGAGAATAAATGAGCAAAGACGTTACAGGGCATGATAAAGAATCTGGAGCCACGTGCAGATGGAACGATGGTGTTTTTGAAGAATAGAACTGGAATACCATGTTTTGGTGACTTGAGAGCTTTGATATGCACGAGTCCATAAGTCAAATTATTCGATCCACCTGTATCAACAAAATTTCCAGGATTTTTAAGAAGCTATACTGGTTGGGCCCAACATGAAAGAAGAAATTGCCACAATATGTAATAAGTGTAGTGACTTGCGCAAAAGTTAAAGCGTATACCAAAAACCATCCTGTCTATTGGTACAACCAAAAATCCCTGAGTGGAAATAGGAAAACATAACTATGGACTTCGTGACAAAACTACCAAAAACAGCAAGTGGGCAAGATATGATTTGGGTTATAGTCGATCGACTCACTAAGTCTGCTCATTTTCTTACCAGTCATAGGAGAATTACTCATGGAGCAGACACTGACCAGACAATACTTGAAGAGTGGTGTCGAGACATGGTATGCCTGTATCGTCATCTCTGATCGTGATGGTAGTTGTTCGTGTCCCAATTCTGCAATCTCTTCAGAAAGCTTTTCGAACTCAGTTAGATATGAGTACAGCGAATCACCCCGAAACAGATGGCAAAGTGAGAGGACTATCCAAACATTTGGATGACATGCTCCGAGCATGTGGTGATAATTTCGTGAAATGATGGACAGACATTTACCCTTAATAGAATTCCCCTACAACAACAGCAATCCCAAACCAGTAAAGGCTGCACCTATTGAGGCGAGTTGTATGGTCGCAATGCCGTCACCAATTTGTTGGGCTGAGGTGGGAGACGCCCAGCTTCAACCAGAAATTGTTTCATGAACAACAGAGAAGATATCCAAAACAAGCACCGCTACAACTTCCACGTGAATCGAAAAAGTGCTATGCTGATAAGAGACGATAAGCCTATAGAGTTTCATGTTGAGGATAAATTGGTTAAGATCTTTGAAAGTATCGCCCTGGAAAGGAGTAATACGTTTCGGCAAACGGGGAAAGCTGAACCCTCGTTATATTGGACCTTTTAAAATTCTCGCCAAGGTGGAACAGTTTTTCATATCGACTAAATTAACCAGAGAAACTGAGCCGTGTTCATAAGTACCTTTCACAGTCCTCGAACCTTAAGAAGCTTGTCTGAATGAACCTCTCGCGTTTCCATTGACGAAAACACATTGATGAAAAGCACCATTTCAATAGAAGAACCAGTTGAGATTATGGACCGCGAAGTTCAAGCGTTTGAAGTCAAAGTCCATTCCAATCCGTGAAGGTCCGTTGGAATTCTAAAAGGAGGTCCCGAGGTATACATGGGAACTCCGAAACCAAATTGCAGAAGAAGTACTCCTCATCTATATCGCTAACCCAGTACCGCAACTCAAGCTACGTCCTAACTTTGAGGACACAGCTCTTTAACGGGAAAGGATGTCACACCCCGTAAATTCCGGTTAGTATTCAGACCCCACTCCGCCATCTACTTTAAAATTTATTCGATACGTGAAAATCTGACATTTAGATCGAGGAACTAAAACGCTAGAAAACTGAAAAACGTCACCGGACGCGTTCCGACATCGGTTATAAATTAATTTAGGTATTATATGTGTTATTTTAGCTTTCCTGAGAGTTTCGTGATTTTTAATCACTCCCGATATTCATTTTAGGGTTTTATCCTTTAAATTGCGTTTTTCGCGTTTTTGACCAAACGAAACCCCGGAAACCAGAACATCTTTTTCGAGTAAACTCAATTTTCGATAATATATACCATAAGCCCTAAAAAATTTTAGTTACACCCCATTCCCATACATATGAAAGATGTCTAAATGCCAAGTCAAAAATACACTTAGAACTTTGAAATAAATCATCCTTAAACCACGTAACTCCAATTTTGAAAATATTGCCAATACTATTGTCAGAAAGAGACATTTTTTTTAACCTATGCAACATGCATGCATGCGAATACTTCATACACATCATGTGTTTACCTTACACACTCTACACATTTTAACTAGCAAACATTTGACCATACCATCTTGTGTGAACCTTGGCTAGTGGAAAATTGAACCATCCTTGGTCTTTGGTGATTACTAGTGCCGAACCACCAACACCCCACATGGTGTGGCGTCACTTATGCACACTTAACCTCAAAAACCCTAGCATTTGGACTATAAATATAACACTATCTCACACTTAGGGTTCCTTATCATTTCTAGTCACCAACAAAAACACACAACTCTCTCCCCCCTCTACTCCTATCTCACGGCACAACACCAACATAAATAACCATCCATATCTTTTGATTTTCTTCAAGATCCAAGTATTCTAAACTCATTTCTAAGGTTATCTAAGGTAGATCCAAGTGTTAGTTGGTTGTTTTCAAGGGTTTTCAAGAATCATAAAATTTGGGTTTCAAGTTTTATAAGTGGGTTTTGCAAGATCTTGTGTTTTCATCCTTTGCTTACTTTCTTGTGAGTATTTCTTGACCCATCTTGTATTATTTTGATGTTGTTATGAATCTTGTTATAGATCTATTGTTATTATTAAAGATCCATATGTTTGTGATAATTTTTACAAAAGAAATAAGTAATAATTGTCATCTTTCATAAAATGCAAGTAAATATTGTTACCACTTTATGTTTATGTTTTATAATATGGTTCTGTGAGATTGAAGGTTGATAAGAGTTGCACAATAGATATTAGATGGTTTAAGGTTATTTTTTTGGTGATTAGTTTTGTAAAGAAGAAGGATTGAACTAGATAAGGCACTAATATGCAGTTTGGGTCGATTTTTGGTCATATTACGTCAAAACAAAGTTGCTGTCACACCGATTTTTGTTTTGTGGTTTTGAGCGTCTTAAAAATGTTTTCATTAGGCGTAAAAGTAGTTTTTCGAAGAGCTCGATTCGAATTAGATAATTTTTTTCATATATCCACTTTTAAAATCGGACATAAAACGTCCAAGATTATGACCAAATGAAAACTTTGAAACATTTTTTCGGCGAAAATGGAAATTATAACGTATATAGATCAGCATCTAAAACGGGCGATTTCGCTACCCTTCGTGTTTCCGAATCGGCCAAGAGTATAAAACACGAAAGTTGTCCGAAATGAGATTTTAACTATGGCGTTTGGTGGCCGCATAGCCTAGAATTGCAAAAAATGAGAGACATAATCACCACAAACCGAACATAGGATATTTAAGAAACACTTTAATTTATACTTGCTGATTGGAATGATAAAAGGGGGTTTCGGGCACTTTCGGACGATTTTGGATGTTTTAAATGCGAGCGAAACATATAGAAATGCTAGGTAATTAGTTAGAACAACTAGAAACGTCATGAAGGGTTATTTGAGACGCCGATTGTAATAAAAAGTAGGATTATTAAAAATAGTACGAAACGGACATTTTAGGCGATTTAAACATAAGGAGTAGAGCGGTTATTAGAAATGTTAAAGCGATTTGAAAAATATGGAAACTTAAGAAATAGGACAGCTATTAGATGATAATTGAAACTAAAAAGTTTTCCTAAAAAGAGGAAAGATTTCTAAAAATAGTAACTTTTTACAAGTGTCGGGATTTAACTAATTCCCGTGTGTAAAGTTTCAAAGCAATTTATTACTATAAACGCACACACACATGGATGCTTTAAATGAAGAACATGGCTTGGTTTTACTTGTATCTTTATAAATGCTAAGTCGATAACCCATATTTACACAAGGTCCGGTAGACCTCTTTATAAGTTCATAACCTGTTGTGGTACCGCTTAACCCTTGCTAAGGTGAGTTCATAGCCTACTTTTGTATACTTATTTACAAACTCATATATACCTATTGGTGGTGAAAACTTGTTTTGCATTTAAATTAGTGTACACAAGTTCTTTACGCGAGTTGTTTACTTGTTTATATGTTGCCTAAGTTGCTACAAACCATACTACTGCCCAACATATCATGAACTGTTAAATCTCGACCGTAGACCGGTTGAGGGGAGCGCGAGAGAAAGGAAAGGAACTATGGGAACTAAATTAACCCAATGCGCTTAGGTGTTTTCACTAAACGAAGAACAAACGGAAAATATGTCCATGTCGATTATACTTTATGGGTGGACACTTTGGTTGGGACACCGGTTTAGGGCAGAATACTTTGCAAGTAGGATGTAAGCATGCCTGTTGACAAAATTAGCTTCGGTGAACATGATCTTAGCGCAACATAAATACTTTTATGTGTTGGCTGTATTTTGTATATAGTAGTCACATACGTTTTTTGAAATCTGTGGTCCACTCTTGTATCAACTTAAAACCTATGAATTCACCAACATTATTTTGACGTTTTAAACATGTTTTCTCAGGTGCTTAGTCTTGGATTGAATTCTTTGAGCTATGTGAATCTAATGTGCTATGTGACTTGGCCAATTGTGTTCAAACTTTATTACTCGTTGTCTTATTTAAAACTTTTGTTATGCTTCCGCTACTTTTTTAACTTAATTATTATGGGCTGGTAAAACTAAATCAATATTATTTTATGCAACGAGAAAGACTTTTTTAAACTTCCATGATATAGAGGTCGAACTTTATTGCTTGTGATCGGATTGTTATGACGTCACGCCCTCGTGACACTATTCCGTTCAAGGCCCATTTTGGGGTGATGTGACAGATTGGTAATCACATCCAATATATAGAGAGAACCAAGTAGTTATGAACTAGTCTGGTCTATAACCCGTACGATCCTATGTGCCACATTATGCTTACTTGCTGTCTACCTTGCTGCATACATTATATGAAATTACTATATAAACATAAGAGTAGTTACATAATTGCCATATTTACCATCCATTCATTTCGCATTTTCATTACGCCTTGCTGTTTCATATAAAGAAGAGTTAAATAAACTTATTCTTTGCAAATTATGTCATAATCCCAGCTATCACTATTTCTCCTGATTCTTCGGATGAGAGTGGGGATCACCGCCCACTCGTTATTCTTTTTGGTGATAATCCTACTGTTATTCCCTTCTACTTCAGTGGTTGTCCAGAGACTTCTATCTATTGCTCCTGTTATTTCTTCTGCCGCTCCTATGGTGAGACGACACTTATCGCTTCACCCCACTGGATTATGTGGCTTGGTTCCTTAATAACGGGTTTTACGATTCTGATTCACCAGATGAGGTGTCTTCACCAGAGCACATTTCCCCGCTACCAGCTATTTCACCATTCATAAGCACAGATTTCTTCATAGGCTCCTGATTCTTCCTGATGTGATCCACCAGTTGCAGGACACTTATGATTACTTTACCGTTGCTCGTTGGATATAGGCATGGGTAACATGCACGTTCCATCAATCATCCATGATTTTCCAATTGCTTCCTGTTACTAGCCCGCCACGTGAATTCGTCGACCGGTCAGCGACTCTTATTCCGACCGGGGGAGGCAAATGCCTTTTGGTCGACTTACCAGCACCCATCTCAACGGGCCGTCGTAATTTGTTTGACAGCAATGAAGAGAGTTTGACTTTGCCAGCTCGCAGATTTAGCTCGAGGCATGCATCACCTCGTTCTTAATACCATCACTCATCTTCTTCCAGTTCCTCTTCGGATTTTTCGCCAGTTCATTCCTTTGGTGTATTTGGGTGCGCCCAGATCAGGCTCATTCGGGATCCTTCGACAGAGAAGTATCACCCATATGTGTTACCCTCCGAGGAGAGCACCACGACGTAGTGAGGCATTTCGTCATTGGTGTGCTGCTCCACTATCTACTGTGTATCCATCGACTACATCTGAGTCATCATCAGGAGATTCATCAGAGAGACCCATACATTCATCTCCACATTCTGCAGGACCATCTCGTAAGAGATGTAGATCATCGGTTGATTCAGTATCATTATCCATGCCAGTTACGGGATCATTAAGCGTCTACCTGTGCTATCACTTACCACCTCGAAGAGGTTCATAGATTCAAATTCATCAGAGGCTAACATAGAGGAGGATGCCGAGGTTGGTCCTTAAACCAAGGGGAAACAGGGGGTGTGATTGGAGTAGTTATAAGGTGATGGAGATTAGATTAGATATCATGTTGGGAATTGACCCATAGGGATCCATGGGGCGATGACCAGAGGAAGTATGAGGTGTGACGCCAGCACTGGAGGTACAGCTGAGGCAGGTATCGACCCTATGACTACACCGTTAGTTGAGGAGGAGATTGTAGAGCCAGCTGGGGAGGATTCTCCTGACTCACCTGACATTAGGGATGGCATTGTTAGGTCAGTCGAGGATATGCCGATTGACTTAAGTGATGATGTGCGTGACTTTTACCGTCACATGTCTGAGGTTCGCGTTGATAGGATTGTCGGGATTGAGACTGCTCAGGGACGGTTGGAGACCGATCAATTGATAGCTAGTGGAGACAGAGCTAGGATGGCTGAGGCAATCTATAGCTTGAGGATGAGAAACCCAATGTTCGTGTGCTATGTTTGATATTGAGAGGGATCTTGAGCACCTTGTCCTATACACATATGTCCCTTTCACAGAAGGAGTTACGTCAGATTCGTAGGATCGTGATGATGCACGAAGGGAGACTAGTAGGTTTGGAGGTCGTATCTTGTGAGGCTGTTTCGGCTTCGTCATAGTCCCCTAGTTGCACCCTGTATCATGTAAGTATGTTAGACTAATGGTTAGGTCAAGGAATTAAGCAGTAACTAATAGTTTCCCATGAACCTATTATGATTTGGGTTGTTAATCGAATTATTTCTTTTAATTATGAAATGAAAAGCTTTGTTTTGGATTACTCTCGCTTAATAATCTATATTGATATTTATTATCTTGCAACGAGTTACAAATAAATTTACTTCATAGCATGTGAATAAATTTCATTACCAGTTGTATATTCTTTTTAAAAATCTCACTAAGGGTGTGCTTGTTGATTTGTAGAACAAAGCCAAACAACTCGTTGTCTGGAATGACCACGCCGCAATTGAAGAAATGATCGATCAACGTGTGAAAGCAGCTTCTAGAAGCTCATCAAGTTTAACCAAATCATGAACTCGAAATGGAAAAACAATGGAAAAGGCAATGGTAATAAGGATGGTAGGGGAGATGGTAATGGTGAAGGTAAAGGAAATGGGTAAATGGAAAATGGTAATGGAAATGGTAATAGAAATGGAAACAATAGAGGTGACAACGGCGACGGTAATGAGAACCCCAACGTGAATGGAAGAGGCGGTAGGTTGGTTGCTCGCGAATGTACTTACCAGGACTTCATGAAGTGTCAACCAACAAGTTTTAAAGGAACCGAAGGAGTGGTTGGTCTGATAAGGTGGAGTGAGAAGATGGAGACTGTGTTTCACATCAGCAACTGTTCGAGAAATATCCAGTGAAGTAAGCACTTGTACCTTACCGACAGTGCACTAACCTTGGTGGAACTCACACAATAGAACCATCGGAACTGATGCCTGCATAAGCTTTGTCATGGAGAGAGTGCAGATGAAACAGATTAATGAAGTGTATTGCCCTAAAATTAGATCCAAAAGATGAAACACGGTATGGAAATCTGTCGGTGAAAAACAATGACATCGCTAGTTACACTCCAGAGGTTTCAGGAACTCACCATGATGTGCACCAATAATGGTACACAAGAGGAAGGATCGGTGGAGAAAAACGGTTGGAGGTCTTCCAAGATAACAACAAAGAATGAGATTGCTGCGGAATCCTACAAGACTACAAGGAAGCTGTTCGAAATACCAACAACTTGATGGATCAAAATGTTAAAGGGTTATCATTTGAGAATGCAGAGAACCAGATAAGATTGGACAACAAACTATGGAAACAACCGTGGCAACGAACCCCCCAAAACGACAGAATACTAGGGACATAATGTTGCTAGAGCTATGTGGCTGTAGACAATGAGAGAAGAAATACGAAGGTACCTTGCCACTCTGCAACAAGTGTAAGCTTCATCATGTAGGCCCTTGCACTGTAAGATGTGTGAAGTGCAACAGGGTTGGACATTTGGCCAGAAATTGCAGGGTTACAAATCCCACTACCCCCACCCAGAGAGGCCAAATAGTGAATCAGAAGGTTGTGACTTGTTTTGAGTGTGGAGCACAAGGGCATTACCGGAATGATTGCCCCAAGATCAAGAACCGAAACCGTGGAAACAAAGCAAGAGTTCCTGATGCAAGCGGCAGAGCATATGCACTAGGAGGAGGTGACGTGAACCCGGGTTCCAACACTGTCACGGGTACGTTCCTTCTCAACGATCATCATGCTTATATGTTATTTGATTCTGGCGCCGATAGAAGTTTCGTATCAAATACTTTTAGTGCATTGCTAGACATCACACCCTATGCCTTAGACGTTAGTTACGCTGTCGAACCCCCACTATCTGACGGAAAGGACTTCAGAAACCAACACTGTATTTATGGCTTTACATTAGGATTGTTAGGACATCCATTTAATAACGACCTGATGCCCATAGAGTTGGGTAGTTTTGACGTTATCATCGGCATGGATTGGTTAGCAAAGAATCATGCAGTGATTGTCTGTGACGAGAAGATAGTGCGTATTCCTTAGGAAATGAAAATTCTGATTCGAATCAAGGATACAATGGTAACAAGAGAATAAATCAAGTTGAGCATATATCATGGTTGCAAAAAGCCCAGAAGTATATTGGGAGAAAGGCTGTCAACTATTTCTTGCACAGGTTACGGTGAAGGAAAACAAAGACAATCGAGGAGAAGCGACATGAAGACGTGCCGACTAATACGGGACTTTCCAAAAGTTTTTCCAGAAGACTTACCTGGACTACCACCCACACGACAAGTTGAATTCCAAATTGACTTAGTCCCAGGTGCTGCACCTGTAGCTCAAGCCCCGTATAGATTAGCACCGTCGGAGATGGAAGAATTGTCTACTCAACTACAAGAACTTTCTGACAAGGGATTTAAAAGGCCAATTCATCACCCTGTGGAGCACCAGTTTTGGATTGTCAAAAAGAAAGATGCCATTCAGAATCGTGTATCGACTATCGTGAACTAACAAGCTTACTGTGAAAAATTAGATACCCCACTGTCCGAGAATCGACGACTTTGTCTGATCAATAACAGGGTCAAGTGTGTACTCAAAGATCGACTTGAAGTCTGTATACCACCAACTCAAGTCGTGATGAGGATATCCCAAAAGACGGCGTTTAGAACTCGCTAAGGGCATTACGAGTTCCAAACAGTGATGCCATTCGGTGACTAACGCGCCGGCAGTGGTTCAAGGATTTGATGAACCGGGTATTAGACCATACCTAGATAAATTTTGTGATCGTGTGTCAATTGATAGACATTCTTGATCAACACTAATACCAAGAAGAACATGATGTACATCTTAGACTATTTTTGGAGTTGCACAAAGAAAGAAGAATTGAACGCCAAGTTTACAAAGGTGACTTTTGGCTATCAAAGGTAAAATTTCTTAGACACGTGATTGACAGCGAAAGGCATTTACGTTGAACGCCTGCTAAGGATTGAGTCAATCAAGATTGGGAATCACCAAAACTCTAACTAAAATTCGCCAATTTCTAGTTCTTGCCCGGTTACTACCGCGATTTATCGAATGTTGCTCCAAGATATCCAAGCCAATGGAAAAAGCTGACTCAGAAGAGGTTGTGAAGTTCAATTGGGGTGAAAAGGAGGAAACTTCTTTCCAGACCTTAAAGCAAAAGTTGTGTAGTTGCGAACCGTGATTTTTTGTCATTGCCCGAGGGAATGTGAAAACTTCATAGTATATGGGATGCTTCACCATAAGTATTAGGCTCATGGTTGATGCAAAAAGAGAAAGTAATAGCTTATGCTTCCTCCAACTGAAATCCATGAGAAGAATTTACACGACACACGATTGGAATTGGGAGCTGGTGGGTTCGCTCACATGATGTTGGAGACCGATTACCTTTACTGCACGAAGTGCATTGTGTACACTGATCATAAGAGTTTGCAATATATTCTTGATCAGAAAGAGTTGAATATGAGACAACGTAGGTGGTTAGAACTGTTAAGCGACTATGACTGTGAGTTACATTACCACCCGGGAAAGGCGAATGTGGTGGCTGATGAGTTGAGCCGAAAGAATAGACCTAAGCCACTACGAGTTCGAGCCTTGGTTATGACAATCGGTTTGAATCTCCCTACGCGGATCTTGAAATTCTCAGGTGAGCGAAAAGAAGAAGAATTACGGAGCAATAAGGTACTTACAGTGGCATGATTAAGAAGCTGTAGCCACATGTAGATGGGAACGATGGTGTTAGAAGAATAGAAGCGGATACCATGTTTTGATTGACCCTTGAGAGCTTTGATTATGCACGAGTCGCATAAGTCAAAGTAATTCGAATCAACCCTGGATCAGACAAAAGTACCAGGATTTTGAAGAAGCTCTACTGGTGGCCCAACATGAAAGCAGAAAATTTTATGCCCCACATATGTAAGTAAGTGTATGACATGCGCAAAAGTTAAAGCGGAATACCAAAAACCATCCGGTCTATTGGTACAACCAAAAATCCCTGAGTGGAAATAGTGAAAACATAACTATGGACTTCGTGACAAAGTTTACCAAAAAATGGGAAAGTGGTCAAATATGATTTGGGTTATAGTCTATCGACTCACAAAGTACCTGCTTCATTTTTTGCCAGTAAAGTGAGTAATGACTCAATTGAGAAACTGACCAGACAATACTTAAAAGAAATGGTGTCGATACATGGGTGCCTGTTTTTCAATCATCTCTGATCGTGATGGTAGGTTTCCGTGTCCAATTCAGGCAATCTCTTCCAAGAAGCTTTGGAACTCAGTTAGATATGAGTACAGCGTATCCACCCCGAAACAGAGGTCAAATGTTAGAGGACTAACCAAACAGTGGAAGAACATCTCCTAGCATGTGTGGAGTAGATATTCGGAAAGGATGGGACAGACATTTACCCTTAATAGAATTCTCCTACAACAACAGCTATCACACCAGTAATAAGGCTGCACCTTTTGAGGCGTTGTATGGTCGCAACTTTTTCTGATGAACATATTTCTACTCTCATCTCTTTAATAAAAGAAAATTCTTTTAACAATAATGGGAAAGGTGTTCATGCCAATATGGAAGGTATCATTTTTAACAATAATAAAATTTTCAATAACAATTTTAACAAGTTTTTTAATTCAAATATTGGTACCAGGTTTGCTCTTGAGCAGACTGGAATCATATTTGATTTAGGTGCTAACCAGCACTTGACTTATACTGATAAAATCCTAGTTAATGTTATTGATATTTCCTATCTCAGGATCAAAGTTTCTCATCCTAATGGAACAGAAGCTTTGATTACTAAAGTGGGAAATCTCATACTAACTAAGTTTTTAACTTTATATGATGTGTTGGTTGTTCCTGAATATTTTGTTACTCTTGTTTTTGTTCATAAGGTGGCTAGAGACAACAAATTTATTGTTGGATTTGATGAGTCAAAATGTTTTCTCATGTCTTAGGATTTGATAGATGTGAAATTAATGGGGATTGGTAAACAAATTAATGGTATGTATTACTTTGATAGTGTAAAAGGTAATCTGTCTAAGAATTGTGTTGTTACTTCCAATAATACCATACTCAATTGGCATAAAAGACTAGGTCATCCCTTTAATCAAGTCTTAACTGTTTTAAAAAATGAGTTATGTCACACCCCGTAAATTCCAGGTTAGTATTCCGACCCATTCCGGTCATCTACTTTTAAATTTTATACGTTACGTTAAATCTGACAGTTTACCGGGAGCTAAACTGCGTAAAAACTAAGAAACGTCATCGGACGCATTCCGGCATCGGTTATAAATTAATTTAGGCTTAATATGAGATATTTTAGCTTTCCTGAGTGTTTCGTGATTTTTAATCACTTTCGATATTAATTTTAGGGTTTTATCTCCTAAATTGCGTTTGTCGCGTTTTTGACCAAACGGAACCCCGGAAACTCGAAATCTTTTTGTGTAAACTCAAGTTATCGATAATCTTATGTCCTAAGCTTAAAAATTTCGTTCACCCTCATTCCCATACATATGAAGATGCCTAAAGCTAAGCCAAAACACTTTTGGTACTTGAAATTAAATCATCCTTAAACCACTAACACAAATTTTGAAAATATTGCCATTCTAGTGAAGGAAAGGGACATTTTTGTATCCTAGCAACATGCATGCATGCAAGACTCTTACACATCACATGCTACTTACACCATTGACTCCATTTTGACCAACTAGAAAAGATGTTATGCATAATGTGAGCCAAGATAACAAAATTTGAACCACAATGGTCCTTGTGACCCTATTCGGCCGAACCAAGGTGACACACACACCTTTGGTGTGTGTTGGTCACTTGTGTGCACACTTAACCCTCCAAACCCTAGTCATGTGCTATAAATACCAACACTTATCTCAACTTAGGGTTATAACTCATTTCACTAGCCACAAAATTTTCACACATCTCTCTCCCTCTCCTCCCTTGCTCACGGCACACCATCACCACCCAAGCAC
This sequence comes from Tanacetum coccineum, assembly GCA_026074375.1. NCBI lineage: Eukaryota > Viridiplantae > Streptophyta > Magnoliopsida > Asterales > Asteraceae > Tanacetum > Tanacetum coccineum. Next base: position 41,927 of record BQNB010015166.1, on the reverse strand, counting down.
ATCCATAACTTTTGATTTCTAGTAAGATCCAAGTGTTTAAAGTTTATTCCTAGTTATATCTAAGGTGTTGTGAAGCATTAATTCTTTATTTTCAAGGTTTCTAAAGATTACAAAGTTAGGGTTTCTAACTTTGTAAGTGGGTTTTCAAGATCTTGAGTTTTATAGCTCAAGCTTTGTGTTCATCTCTTGCTTTCCCACCTTTGTAAGCTATTCTTGTCACCATCTTATGCATCTTTTCATTTTTATTTAGATCCAAGCATCCTTGTGTTTGTGCTAGTTTTATAAAAAGAAATAAAAAGTTATTTGGTTATCTTTTATAAAAGTATAGATGTACATCATTGTTTTATAAAGCTTTGTGAGATGAGAGTGTATATGAGAGTTGCAACAATAGATCTAGGGTATGAGGTTGGATTGGAAGGTGGTTATGTTGGTTGGTTATTGGCGAATAAAGATTTGGACTAGATTAAGCACTAATATGCGAGTTGGGTTGAGTTTTGTGGCATTTTCAATAAAAATAGCTTGCTGTCCCAAATTAGTTTTGTGGTTTTGAATGACTTAAAAATGTTTTTATTAGGCATAAAAGTAGTTTTTGAAGAGCTTAATTCGAATAGATAATTTTTCATATATCACACTTTAAAATCGGACTTAAAACGGCCAAGTTATGGTCAAATGAAACTCGAAACATTTTTCGGCATCATAAATGAATAGTGGGCTGTTAGGAATAGTAAAATGGGTTTCCGGGCACTTTCGAACGATTTTGGGTATTTTAGATGCAAGCAAAACATATAGGAATAATAGGTAATTAGTTAAACAACTAGAAATGTCATGAAATGATATATGAGATGCCGATCTTAATAAAAAGTATGATTATTAAAAATGATACGAATTGGACATTTGGGCGATTCAAACCTAAGGATTTGGCGGTTTAGGATTGTTTAAGCGATTTGTAAAATATGGAAACTTAAGAAAATAGGGGACGCTATTAACATTTTGAAACTAAAAACTTTCCTAAAAAGGAAAGGTTTCTATAAATAGTAACTTTTTGCAAGTGTCGAGATTCATCAAAGATGTTATAAATTTATCTAAGTCTTTTATTACTAAAACGCAAACACACTCGGATGCTTTGGATGATAAACATGGATGCTTTACTTGTTTACTTTGCCGAATGCTAAGTCATACCCATATTTACTCTAGGTCGCGGCTAGACCTCCCTATACCATCATCGTTGTTGTGGTTATCGCTTATCCTTGTTAAGGTGAGTTCATAGCCCCACGTTTTTACCGATTTACAAATGCTTTATACTTTGGGGTGAGAAACATTGTTTGCTTTTAAATTGGACACAAGTTCTTTACGCGAATTTTACATGTTTATGTGTTGCCTAAGTTTGCTTACAAACCTACTACTGCCCGAATTATCATGAACTGTTAATTTCTCGACCGGAGGATCGGTTGAGGGAGCGCGAGTGAGTAAATAGATCTATTGGGACTAATTATCCCTATCCGCTTTGGTTCCACTTAACGAAGAACAAACGGATATATGTCATGTCGATTGTGCGTTATGGTGGTCTTTGGTTTGGGACACCGGTTAAGGGCAGGAATACTATGCGACAGGATGTAGCATGCCCTGGGAATTATAGCTTCAGTGTATGATCTTAGCGCTATTAGTAATACTTTTTATGTGATGCTGTATTGTTATAGTAGTCTCGCTTTACGTTTGCATCTTGTGGTTCCACTTTGTATTAAACTAAACTATGAATTCACCAAATTTATGTATGTTGACGTTTTAAACATGTTTTCTCAGGTGTTTAGCTTGGATTGATTCTTGATGCTATGTGGAGTCTATGTGCTATGTGACTTCGCCAATTTCAAGACTTATCTATTATTTACTCGTTGTCCTTATCAAAACTTTGTTATGCTTCCGCTACATCTAACTTAAATATTATGGGTTGTAAAACTTAAATTTATTTTCTTTTATGCAACGAGTAAACCTTTTCAAACATCCATGATTAGTGGTCGTTCTTTATTGCTTTATGATTGGATTGTTATGACGTCACGCCCTCGGACACGTATTCCGTCTAGGCCCCGTCTGGGGATGTGACAGATACATTGGACCATTCAAAATCCATGAACGATTAGTCCAGTGGCATACAAACTAGAGCTTCCTGAAGAGCTTAGTAATGTTCACAATACTTTCCACGTTTCTAATCTCAAGAAATGCTTATCCAATGAATCTCTCCTCATTCCAATGAAAGAACTTCAACTCAATGACAAACTCAACTTTGTAGAAGAACCAGTGGAAATTATGTATCGTGAAGTCAAACAACTAAAACGAAGTCGCATTCCTATAGTCAAAGTACGATGGAACTCTAGAAGAGGACCAGAATTTACATGGGAACGCGAAGACCAAATTCGTACCAAATATCCTCATCTGTTTTCAAACATCACTTCAACATCAAATTAAATCTCGGGACAAGATTTCTGTAAGGATGGGGGACTATAACAACCCAAAAATTTCATCAATGTAAATATCCATCTATTAAGTTAGATACAATGTACTATCTATCTATTATATATGAACTAACTTTTTCAGGGAAATTTTTTTCTTTATTACATTACTTGCTTTGCCAATATCTCTATATGCATGTATCTTGCATAACTAAAGTTAACGAGCTCACACAACCTACCTATGGAAATACTATCTTGATATATGTCAAGAAAACATCATAACATGTCAAGTCAATATCATAATATCATTTTTACAAAGTACATTACTCATATAATGTACCATTTGCAATGTTATATCAAAACGGGCTTTAAACCGTTATCGTATACCTTTAAACCCTAATTTCATGAAAGATTAACATCTAAAGTGAATGCACAAGCTACTAAAGCATATATACAAGTCATATAACATCTCATTTGAAATATAAACTCCCTCTAAGTCAAAGTACAAGTCTCTAAAAGCTCAATATACAAGTCATTAATGCATGATATCCAAAATAGTCATTTTAACTCCGTTTTCCTAAGTAATCTTGTACAATCTATCAAGTAAAAGTTACAAGCAAGTCATGCATTACATTTTCAATCCATAATCATTCTCATTTCATAAAATTACAAGAAACCAAGATTAGAAACCATAACCCAAGCTAAATAGTAAACCATGACCCGTTTATCGATTTTTATCCGTTTTAAACCTCAACCAACACTCAAATAAGTTGTTATAACTTATTTTATGACAATTGTCAATCCTATTTCATATCATTTCATTTATTTCATTTCATTTATACGTAAAATGAATCCGAGAAACCCTAAACGCACCAAAATGGAACATTTGACCCGTTTACTCGTTTTTAACCAATTAAACCTCCAACAATTAATCACGTGCCATTGTAAATTCATGATATGAGTTCAGAATCTCTGATCTATCATTTTCTTAGCAATGTACAAGAATTATAAGCTAGAAAACCCTAATGAAACCCCAATGTGCCCTAAATTAAACCCGCGACTTATTCATTCATTTTCGACCCATTTTAACCCGAACCACCTATCAATTTTCATTGATAATCCTTGATACAAACCTTGAGAACATATTTCTATCATTTCATGATCAATGTGCATGAAATATAAGCCAAGAAAATGAATTCAAGCCCTAGAAGACCCAAACAAACCCGCAACTGATTTCTTTGCATATTGACCCATTTTAAGAACTCCTTTTCACAATAGCACCTCAATGACTCACCCACATGCACTCCTAAACAGCTTATGTAGCTGCTATAGTCTTTTCTTGGTAAAAAATGAGGCCACAACCTTTTCTTTTTACCTATGGCAGCCGCGACAAGCATCTAAGCCATCCAACACCTTAATATACTATCCTAGCCTTGCTAAATCACTCAATAGCTTCACCACATTAGTAGGTAGCATGTCCAAGTGTCCTAGATCAGATTGCAAAGCTTCCTTAGCTCCCTTGGTCTTGTTCGACTATATATAGGACTCCAAATCCCTCATTACAACTCGCACCCACCCTTTTCTCTCTATAACCCATATAGGCAGCAATCCTTTGCTCCAATAAGTTCTATGAAGATCTAAGAGAAGTAAGAAAGCGAAGCTTTGAAGATTTGAAGACCCGAAGCAAGAAAACTAGGCGTACGAAGCATTTTGACCCATTTCGACCCATACGACTCCATTTTCGATCCTTGAAGCTCAAACCCAGGTTCTATATCATCATACCTGCTCCTATACTCTTATTACATCTCTATGATCATGCATGAACCCTTGTTTAATCCATTTTCATAAAAATCTAGGCGTTATGCCATTTTGATCCAAAACCAAACCTAGAAACCCTAATTTTTGTGTTTTTCTTAAAACTAAATGTTATATTGAGTAAATGTTGTTAAAATCTATCCTAACATGCTTAATTAATGTTAAAATAACCACTTTATAGATTATTGAAGGAATTTGAACTTAAAACCCGCGTGTTTTTGTTTTAAAACCCTAATTTGACCCGTTTTGCTTCCTAGCTTAACGAATCATTATTTTAAACTTCCGTTATGTCAATCCTTCATATTTTAGTTTATTATAACCTATAAATATCTTTTGAAATAAGCTTGCATGGCAATTTGGACATGTTTTGTAAATATTATCCATGCAAGGGGTATATATCGTAACTTTCAGAAACTTATAACTAAAAGGACTAAAAATGTCATTTTATCAAAGTTATAACTACAGGGGTCTATTATGTCACTTTTTAAAGTGCAAGGTTTACTTTGTATATCTTTTAAACTTGAAGGACCAAACTCGTAAAAGTGCAAACTCCGAGGGTATATTTTGCCACTTTTCATTCTCAAGGGTCTAAAATGTAACATTTTGAAAAAGTATAAAAATGTATTCAAAACATTACAAGACATAACTTTAATTAACGCTTGACGTGCTTAACATTTCCAGATATTGATTAAAACGCTTAAAACCGCTTATGTTATAACCATAATATCATTCATCATCAATGTGCCTTTAGAAATCATGCCCCGGATCTCTATTGTACCACAATACTAGGGAGCTTCATATTAAGGAGTTTCATCTTGGTATTACGTTCTGACTGAGTTGTTGGGTTTACGATTTAAAGTGCCCTAGCTCCTCAAACGTTTACTGAATGACTTCTGAATTATGATGGCCCGAACGGTGATACAATAATTCCAAACTCTTCAATCAAATTCATAACTCTTAGAACCAAAGTTCTAAAGTACAATCTTCCTAAGACTTGACATATTTACTCAGGTTGCGTGACGTGGCTGTTTACTATCATTTTGCTATATCAACCTTCCCCCGTTAAGATTGTGATAAGGTCGTCAGCTTTCATTTGCAATTGTTTTCTGTATGCTATTCCAATTTATTATTGCCTAAGTAACTATTTACCTTTAAGTCCCTAATATCATGAACCGTTAATTACTTTATGGAGTAAGCGCGAATGGTGTGAATAGATCTATTTGGGTTGGACTCCCCGTTGGTGTACCCAGTCATACCGGTAACCAATTGCACATCATTAGAATATAACTGCGGTTGTTTTGGCAAAGGCGCCCGTTGGGGCTATAACATATCAAACATATCCCAAGGCTTTAGATTCATGAGCTAATGGCAATAATAATTGTTTTACAATAACGGGTGTATATCAACGTAACCCAATATCTCACTTGCATTCAAACTATTTTACTTAAACCTATGAATTTCACTCAACCTTTGTGTTAACTTTTTAGCATGTTTTATCTCAGGTAACTAAACAACCTATGGCACGGAGTGGCAAGGACATAAAGATGGAAAAACCATTATTATTCAAACTTTGTATTACAGATTTTGGGACCTCTCTTTTGTAAAAACTATGATGAAATAATGAATGATAACTTAATTTTCAAAAACGACTCTTTTTGATTCATTTTCTATGATTATGACTGTTGTACCTTGAAGTAATACCCCAGATTAGCTTCCGCTGCTATATGTAAAAATGGGGGTGTTAGACGTTTTCTCTTGTAGAGACTCCCGTAGTTACGATGGCCGAGCAACGTACTATGGCGGAATTACTTTGTGCACCCACCGAGGGTTATGCGGAGGAAATCGTAGTACCACCCATTCCCGCTGAGCATTTTAAGCTCAAGCATAGTCTAATCAATCTTGTAACTTCAAAACAATTCTTCGGTTTTGAGAAAGAAGATCCTCATGCTCATATTCGATATGTTAACAAGATTACTTCTACGTTGAAGTACAAAGATGTACCCGAGACATCGATTAAGCTTATGCTTTTTCCATTTTTTATCGATGGTCCAGCCCGGATTTGGCTCGACAAAGAACCTCCTCATTCTATTCTCACTTGGGACGATCTTGTGTCCAAGTTCATTAACCATTTCTTTCCTCCCTAAAACAACAAATCTCCATAATAAAATTTCAAAATTTCATCAAAAGTTTGAAGAAACATTTAGTGAGGCATGGGACCAATTCAAGGATCTCCTTCGAGCATGCCCACATCACAGTTTTACCGAATTGCATCAACTCGATACCTTCTACAATGGTTTAAACCCATCCGATCAAGATTCTTTAAATTCTGCCGCCAGTGGCAATCTTTTAGAAAAAAGTGCACAAGATGTGTTAAAAATCATTGAAAACAAATCAAAAGTTTGTAATTCAAGAAACAAACCAATTTTTTCTCAAGTGAAAGCAAGTAATGTTGATTCTTTAGAGATAGCCAGTGCCGTAGCTAGTGCCATGACTAGTGTCATGACTGCGATGTTTAAACAACATCAAGTAACCCCAACTCCAGCTTCCGTAAAAGCTGTTGAGGAATCGTGTGTTACTTGTGGTAGTGCTCATTCTTATCGACAGTGTCCTGCCACCGATGGCAACACTTTTTTGGGCTATCAAGACAATATTCAAGGATATGTTTCAGCAGCCGTAGTAAACTATAATTAAGGAAATACCGGATATCGTCCTCAAAATGTAGCTAACCAAATCCGACCACCGGGTTTTGCTCAACCGAATGTGAAAAATAATCAAAACCGGTACAATCAAGGTTACAATCAAAACAGAGGAATTAATCAAGGAAACCAAAATTATTAAGCTCCGGCTTATCAAGCCCTGATTCATCAACCACTAGTTGTGACGACTAGTGATTTCTCGAATTACATAAAGGCAAATGATGGGGTAATGAAAAACATGCAAACTCAAATGACCTCTTTAACAAATTCTAACATCGAGCTTAAGAACATGTTTGGTAAATTCATGAAAATGAATACCGCTTCTACTTTAGATTAGAGTTCACTTCCTAGCAACATCATTGCTAACCCGAGAGGTGATTTGAAAGCAATCACCACCCGAAGTGGCATTTCTTATGATGGACCCCCTATTCCACCTCCCGTCTTCTTCTCTTCCTAAGGTGGTGGAACGAGAACCCGAGGTGACAAAGGATATGGTGCAACCGAGTATCGAAAACATCCAACCTCTGGTAGTCCAAATTCAAGCTCCGATTGTTGAGCCCGTTGTTGCTCTTAAGCCTAAATTGTCTATACCTTATCCTTCGAGAGCCAACAAACAAAAGCTTCATGAAAAAGATGATAATCTTACTTTGAAATTTGTTAAAATCTTTAAGGAATTACATTTCGAGCTCAGTTTCGCAGATGCTCTTCTTCATATGCCGAAATTTGCTTCAATGTTTAAAAGTCTCTTAAATAACAAAGAAAAATTGTTTGACTTAGCCAAAACGCCGGTAAATGAGAATTGTTCGGTGATTATCCTAAAAAAGTTGCCCAAAAAACTGGGAGACCCCGACAAGTTTCTTATTCCTTGTGATTTTCCAGAGTTAGTTGAACTTGATACCTCTTTCCATATGGAAGAAGCCCTCACTCCTTGAAATTACTCCTACTCAAATGATTCTTGAACTAGCAGACCGATCGACTACTAGTCCATCCGGTATTGCCGAAGATGTCTTTGTAAAAGTAGGAAAGTTCCATTTTCTGGCCGACTTCGTAGTCGTTGATTATGTTGTCGATCCTTAGGTTCCCTTAATTCTCAGGAGACCCTTTTTAAGGACGGCACGTGCTTTCATTGATGTTTATGGTGAAGAATCAACTCTCCGAGTTGATGATGAAGCCATGACCTTTAAAGTTGGTCAAACTTCAAGATACTCCTACAATGATGCCGTGTCAATTAATCGAATTGATGTCATCGACGTAGCTTGTGAGGAGTATGCTCAAGAAGTTCTTGGATTCGCGGATAGTTCTACGAGTGGCATTCCCACTCCGTCTTTAGATCCTATCCTTTATACTTCTTCCCCCTCGCTCACTCCTTTTGAGGAAAGCGATTTCATTTTGGAAGAAATCAAATCTTTTCTTACTAATGATTCAATTCCACCGAGAATTGATGATGACGACTTTGATCTGGAGGGAGACATTCTTCTACTCGAGAAGTTGTTAAATGATGATCTATCATCTCCCCTCCCTCCGAAAGAACTTCATGTTGAGGAACTTAAAATTGTAAAATCCTCCGAAGCTCGAGCTCAAGGATCTACCTTCTCATCTTAAGTATGCATTTTTAGAGGGTACAGATAAACTACCCGTCATAATTGCTAAAGACTTAAAAGAAGATAAGAAGGTCTGACTTCTAAAGGTTTTAAAGTTACACAAGTGTGCCATCGCTTGGAAAATCTCTGATATAAAGGGCATTGACCCTTAATTTTGTACTCACAAAATATTAATGGAGGATGACTCTAAACCGGCACTTCAACATCAAAGACGGGCTAACCCAAAAATTCATGAGGTTATCAAAAAGGAAGTTATCAAACTCCTTGATGACGGATTGATTTATCCTATCTCCGATAGCCCGTGGGTTAGCCCTGTTTATTGTGTGCCTAAAAAAGGCGGTATGACCATAATTGAAAAGGGTTATTATATACAAAAGTTACTAAAGTTTGCGTAAATGTTCGATTACGTTACTAAAGTTTAAAATGTTACAAATAGGTTACTGAACTTATAGGAAGTGTGGAAAACTAGAAGGGGGGGTTGAATAGTTTAACGCTTTTTAAATTTAAGTTTTATGTATGTTTGTAAAACTTAGATTTGACCTTTTTGTGAATTTAATGCTTGCACAATATGAACAATGTAAATATATGAAATGATAAAGTAAGACAAAAGATAAGAGTAAGAACAATCAATTCACAACGCGAGGATTTATAGTGGTTCGGTAACGAAGCACCTCTTCACCCTACTCAACTCCCCGAGCACCAAACTCAAGAGTTTTCTTCACTATGTCAACAAACTCCCTTATGGCGGAGAAAACCGTACACAACGTTGCTTATATCAATTTACGACACTAAGCTAAATGTCGAGTTCTAATCTTAGCTAGAACCAATCTATCACAACACAACTTCACGACTTGTTCATGACTTCACAACTTCACGACTTCTTCACAACTTCACAACTTCTTCACTTAAGTATAATAAAATGACCTTAGAACACAAGTTTTCTTTCAATGCCGTGTTATTGTACAAACTATTTCCTTAATCTTATCATTATTACCTTCAAATTTGTTCATGTTCAAATCAGAATCATCACGTGATTACAACATCTCTTACAAAATTCATAAATAATACCTTGACATCACCATGCTTGATCGTCTATTCCTAAAATTCTCTGTTATATTCTGCAACGTAATAACAAGGAAACACACAAGAATCTATACAATGTCAAATGATTTCAAAAACCACTAGGTATGAAATTTTTGACAAAACATTATGATAATCATTCTTATTCGACGTTAACTTTTAAAGGTTAATGGATAATGATTCTTTACGATCAGAGTAGCTCAACGGAAGCGTGGTAGGCCCATAACCTACAGGTCTCATAAATCGAAGTATTCCATCCACCCAGGTTCTATCAGGATCTAGAGAAATTCTATTGGCTGTCATCAAAAGGTGTGGTCTTGGAAATAAGTAGACGTGTGAAAGGAGGTAATTATAATTATGGTGCGCAACATAATTATAAATTCATCACACAACAAAGGACTTTGACCCTTGATTACCTAACATAAAATAAATTTAGCCCAGTACCTACATCTATTCCTAAATAATATCACTACAACTTTCAACTAAATCTCGGGATGAGATTTCTGTAAGGGGTGGAGACTATAACAACCCAAGAATTTTCATCAAATGCAAAACCTATTTTACTATTATCACAATTATACGGGGAAATTTTTCGCTTTATTACATTACTTGCATTGTCAATATCTCATTATGCAAGGTAACTTGCATAACTAAAGTAGACAAGCTCACGCAACCTATCTATGGTCGTCCTGTCTTCATATATGTCAAGAAAACATCACAATATGTCAAGTCAATATCATCATATCCTTATTACAATAAAGACGAAATTCATGCCAAATATCCTCATCTGTTTTCAAACAACACTTCAACATCAAATTAAATCTCGGGATGAGATTTCTATAAGGATGGGGGACTATAACAACCCGCAAATTTCATCAATGTAAATATCCATCTATTAAGTTAGATACAATGTACTATCTATCTATTATATATGAACCACCTTTTTCAGGAAAATTTTTCGCTTTATTACATTACTTGCTTTGTCAATATCTCTATATGCAATGTATCATGCATAACTAAAGTTAACAAGCTCACACAACCTACCTATGGCAATCCTATCTTCATATATGTCAAGAAAACATCATAACATGTCAAGTAAATATCATAATATCATTTTGACAAAGTACATTACTCATATAATGTACCATTTGCAACGTTATATCAAAACGGGCTTTAAACCGTTATCGTATGCCTTCAAAACCCTAATTCCATAAAGAGTTAACATCTAAAGTGAATGCACAAGCTACTAAAGAATATGTACAAGTAACATAACATCTCATATGAATATAAATTCTCTCCAAAGAAGGGTACAAGTCTTTAATACATAATGTACAAGTCATTAATGCACGATATCCAAAATATCTATTTTAAGTTCGTTTTCCTAAATAATCTTGTACAATCTATCAAGTAATAGTTACAAGCAAGTCATGCATTACATTCTTAATCCATAATCATTCTCATTTCATAAAATTACAAGAAACCAAGATTAGAAACCCTAACCCGAGCTAAATAGTAAACCATGACCCGTCTATCGATTTTTATCCGTTTTAAACCTCACCCAACACTCAAATAAGTTGTAATAACTTATTTTACGACCATGTCAATCCTATTTCATCATCATTTCATCATTTCATTTCATTTATACGTAAAATGAATCTAAGAAACCCTAAACGTACCAAAATGGAACATTTGACCCGTTTACTCATTTTTAACCATTTAAACCTCCAACAATTAATCAAGTGCCATTGTAAACTCATGACATGAGTTCACAATATCTGATCTATCAATTTCTTAGCATTGTACAAGAATTATAAGCTAGAAAACCCTAATGAAACCCTAATGTGCCCTAAATTGAACCCGCGACTTATTCATTCATTTTTGACCCATTTTAACCCGAACCACCTATAAATTTTCATTGATAATCCTTGATACAAACCTTGAGAACATATTTCTATCATTTCATGATCAATGTGCACAAAATATAAGCCAAGAAAAAGAATTCGAGCCCTAGAAGACCCAAACGAACCCACGGCTAATTTCTTTGCATATTGACCCATTTTAAGAACTCCTTTGCACAATAGAACCTCAATTACTCACCCACATGCACTCCTAAGCAGCTTATGCAACTACTATAGTCTTTTCTTTATCGAAAATGAGGCCACAACCTCTTCTTTTTACCTATGGCAGCCGCGGCAAGCATCTAAGCCATCCAACACCTTAATCTACTATCCTAGCCTTGCTAAATCACTCAATAGCTTCACCACATCAGTAGGTAGCATGTCCAAGTGTCCTAGATTAGATTGCAAAGCTTCCTTAGCTCCCCATGGTCTTGTTCGACTATATATAGGACTCAAAATCCCTCATTACAACTCGCACCCACCCTTTTCTATCTATAACCCATATAGGCAGCAATCCTTTACTCCAATAAGTTCTATGAAGATCTAAGAGAAGTAAGAAAGCGAAGCTTTGAAGATTTGAAGACCCGAAGCAAGAAAACTAGGCGTACGAAGCATTTTGACCCATACGACTCCATTTTCGATCCTTGAAGCTCAAACCCAGGTTCTATATCATCATAACTTCTCCTATACTCTTATTACATCTGTATGATCATGCATGAACCCTTGTTTAATCCATTTTCATAAAAATCTAGGCGTTATGCCATTTTGATCCAAAACTGAACCTAGAAACCCTAATTTTTGTGTTTTTCTTAAAACTAAATGTTATAATGACTAAATGTTGTTATAATCTATCCTAACATGCTTAATTAATGTTAAAATAACCACGTTATTGATTATTGAAGGAATTTGAACTTAAAACCCGCGCGTTTTCGTTTTGAAACCCTAATTTAACCCGTTTTGCTTCCTAGCTAAACGAATCGTTATTTTAAACTTCCGTTATGTTAAACATTCATATTTTAGTTTATTATAACCTATAAATATCTTTTGAAATAAGCTTGCATGGCAATTTGGACATGTTTTGTAAATATTATCCATGCAAGGGGTATATATCATAACTTTCAGAAACTTATAACTAAAAGGACTAAAAATGTCATTTTATCAAAGTTATAACTACAGGGGTCTATTATGTCACCATTCAAAGTGCAAGGTTTACTTTGTATATCTTTTAAATTTGAAGGACCAAACTCGCAAAAGTGCAAACTCCAAGGGTATATTTTGCCACTTTTCATACTCAAAAGACTAAAATGTAACATTTTTAGAAAGTATAAAAATGTATTCAAAACATTACAAGACATAACTTTAATTAACGCTTGACGTGCTTAACATTTCTAGTTATTGAGGAAAACGCTTAAAACCGATTATACCGTATCACAATACTAGAGAGCTTCATATTATGAGGTTTCATCTTGGTATTACGTTCTGACTGAGTTGTTGGGTTTACGATTTAAAGTGCCCTAGCTCCTTAAACGTTTACTGAATGACCTTTAAATTATGATGGCCTGAACGGTGATATAATACTCCATAACAATTCAATCTAAGATGATATTCATTATAATGTAAAACATACTCAATCAAACTAAGACTTGATATATTACCCCAGGTTGCGTGTGACAAAGCTGTTACTTTCATTCCATATACCATTGCTATCAATCAAATTTCCCTATACTAATAAGGTGAGTTCATAGCCTCACATTTCAATATTTTAAATGTTTTATAAACCCGCGAGGGGGATACATGCTATAACCATGAATGTAATTGTTTTCTGTATGCTATTCTGATTAATTATTGCCTAAGTAACTATTTGCCTTTAAGTTCCTAATATCATGAATCGTTAATTACTTTACAAAGTAAGCGCGAATGGTGTGAATAGATCTATTTGGGTTGGACTCCCCATTGGTGTACCCAGTCATACCGGTAACCAATTGCACATCATTAGAATATAACTGTGGGTGTTTTGGCAAAGGCACCCGTTGGGGCTATAACATATCAAACATATCCCAAGGCTTCAGATTCATGAGCTAATGGCAATAATAATTGTTTTATAATAACGGGTGTATATCAATGTAACCCAATATCGCACTTGGATTCAAATTATTTTACTTAAACCTATGAATTTCACTCAACCTTTGGGTTGACTTTTTATCATGTTTTATCTTAGGTAACTAAGCAACCTATGGCACGGAGTGGCAAGGACATGAAGATGGAAAAACCGTTATCATTCAAACTTTGTATTACAGATTTTGGGACATCTCTTTTGTAAAAACTCTGATGAAATAATGAATGATAACTTAATTTTCAAAAACGACTCTTTTTGATTTGTTTTCTATGATTATGACTGTTGTACCTTAAAGTAATACCCCAGATTAGCTTCTGCTACTATATGTAAAAATGGGGGTGTTACACGTTTTCTTTTGTAGAGACTCTCGTAGTTACGATGGCCGAGCAACGTACTATGACGGAATTACTCCATGCACCCACCGAGGGTTATGCGGAGGAAATCATAGTACCACCCATTCCTGCTGAGCATTTCGAGCTCAAGCATAGTCTAATCAATCTTGTAACTTCAAAAAAATTCTTTGGTTTTGAGAAAGAAGATTATCATGCTCATATTCGATATGTTAACAAGATTACTTCTACATTGAAGTACAAAGATGTGCCCGGGACATCGATTAAGCTTATGCTTTTTCCATTTTTTATGGATGGTCCGACCCGAATTTGGCTCGACAAAGAACCTCCTTATTCTATTCTCACTTGGGACGATCTTGTGTCCAAGTTCATTAACCATTTCTTTCCTCCCTAAAAACAACGAATCTCCGAAATAAAATTTCAAATTTTCATCAAAAGTGTGAAGAAATGTTTACTGAGGCATGGGACCGATTCAAGGATCTCCTTCGAGCATGCCCACATCACGGTTTTACCGAATTGCATCAACTCGATACCTTCTACAATGGTTTAAACCCATCCGATCAAGATTCTTTAAATTCTGCTGCCGGTAGCAATCTTTTAGAAAGAAGTGCACAAGATGTGTTGAAAATCATTAAAAACAAATCAAAAGTTCGTAATTCAAGAAACAAACTGATTGTTTTTCAAGTAAAAGCAAGTAATGTTGATTCTTTAGAGATATCCAGTGTCGTAGCTAGTGCCGTGACTAGTGCCATGACTGCAATGTTTAAACAACATCAAGTAACCCAAACTCCAGCTTCCGTAAAAGCTGTTGAGGAATCGTGTGTTACTTGTGGTAGTGCTCATTCTTACCGACAGTGTCCTGCCACCGATGGCAACACTTTTTTGGGCTATCAAGACAATATTCAAGGATATGTTTCAGCAGCCGTAGTAAACTATAATTAAGGAAATACCGGATATCGTCCTTAAAATGTAGCTAACCAAATTCGACCACCGGGTTTTGCTCAACCGAATGTTCAAAATAATCAAAACCCGGTATAATCAAGGATACAATCAAAGAATAGAGGAATTATCAAGGAATTCGTTTATCAACATCGATTCGACAATCTCAAGTTGCTACATCGAGTGACTTAGAGAAATTTAAGAAAACAAATGAAGCTAACATGAAAGCTATGCAAAATCAAATCAATATTGTGAAAAATGAATTGAGAAATGAAATGCAAAGTTCGATACAAACTTTAATGTCAAATCAAACCAATGAGCTTAAGAACATGATGGCTAGTTTCTTTCAAATGAATACCGCTTCTTCTTCGAGTTCGGGTCCACTTCCTAGCAACACTATTGCTAACCCGAGAGGTGACTTGAAAGCAATCACCACCCGAAGTGGTGTTGCTTATGATGGACCACCTATTCCTCCTCCTTTTTCTTCTCCCCCCAAGGTGGTGGAACGGGAACCCGAGGTAACAAAGGATACGGTGCAACCAAGTACCGAACACATCCAACCTTCGGTAGTCAAAACTCGTGTTCAATTTCATGGAGCCAAATCCCGTTGTGATCTTAAGATATAAAACCTGACTTATACCTATCTTCACGGCTAACAAACAAAAGCTTCGTGAAAAAGATGATAACCTTGCTTCCAAAATTTGTTGAAAAATTTTTAGGAATTACCATTGTTTAGGAGACTTGTAGTTTTGTTCGCTGTGAAATGCTCTTTTACATATGCCAAAATTTGCTTCAATGTTTAAAAGTCTCCTTAATAACAAAGAAAAATTGTTTGAATTAGCCAAAACGCCGGTGAATGAGAATTATTCGGCGGTTATCCTAAAAAAGTTTCCCGGAAAACTTAGAGACCTTGGAAAATTTCTCATTCCATGTGATTTTCCAGAATTAGTTGATTGCTTAGCCTTGGCCGATCTTGGTGCAAGCATCAACTTGATGCCTCTTTCCATATGGGAAAAGCTATCACTCCCCGAACTTACTCCTACACAAATGATTCTCGAGCTCGCGGACCGATCCACAATCGACGGCGGAATTGCCGAAGATGTAATTGTTAAAAGTAGGAATGTTTCCATTTCTGGCCGGCCGACTTCGTAGTTGTTGATTATATTGTCGATCCTCGGGTTCCCTTAATTCTCGGGAGACCCTTTTTGAGGACGGCACGTGCTTTGATTGATGTTTACGGTGAAGAATTAACCCTACGTGTTGATGATGAAGCGATAACCTTTAAAGTTGGACAAACTTCGAGATACTCCTACAATAATTCTGAATCAGTTAATCGAATCGATGTCATCGACGTTTCATGTGAGGAGTATGTTTGCTCAAGAAGTTTATCGGTTTTCAGATATTTCTATAGTGTGGCAATCCTACTCGTTCTTAGATCCTATCTTTCCTACTTTCTTTCCCATTCTCTTACTCCATTTGAAGGACGGCGACGACTTTTTATTTTGGAAGGAAAGTTATAGCATGTCTTACAAATGATTCAATCTCCACTCAGGAATGATGATGCCGACTTTCTGATTCGGATGGGAGGATCTTCTTCTAACTCGAGGAACGTTATTAAATGATGATCCATTGTTCTTCTTATACTCGAGAAGTTATTAAATGTATGATCCATTATTCCTCTCTCTCTCCGTAAGACTTCATTTTAAGGAAATTAAAACGAATTAAATCTTCTATTGTGATTCCTCGGAAGGCTCGAGTCAAAATGATCTCTGTCTCATCTAGATATGGTTGTTTTAGATAGGAACTGATATAAATTACCCGTCATAATTTAAACAAAGTAAAAGATGAAGAAAAAGAACCGCCCTTCTAAAAGGGTTCTTAAGTCACAGAAACGGGCAATCGCATGGAAAATCTCTAACATTAAGGGTATCGACCCTAGTTTTTGTACTCATAAGATCTTAATGGAAGATGACTTCAAACCAGCGGTTCAACATCAAAAAAGGGTAAATCCAAAAATACATGAGGTTATCAAAAGGAGTTATCAAAAATCACCTTGATGCCGGAATATTGATCTTCCCTATCGCTGATAGCCCATATCTTGGTTAGCCCCTCGTCATTGTGTGCCAAACAAGGGCAGTATGACCGTAATTGAAAATGATAATAATGAGTTGATACCTACTAGATTAGTTACGGGATGACGCGTATGCATTGACTACCGAAAGTTAAATGATGCCACCCGTAAGGATCATTTCCCGTTACCGTTTATGGACCAAATGCTTGAGAGACTCGCGGGAAATGAATACTATTGTTTTCTTGATGGTTTTTCTGGATATTTTCAAATACCTATTGACCCAAAAGACCAAGATAAGACCACCTTCACTTGCCCTTATGGGACGTTTGCCTACCGACGTATGCCTTTTGGTTTATGTAATGCTCCGGGCACGTTCCAAAGGTGCATGATGGCCATTTTCCACGATATGATCGAGGAAACAATGGAGGTCTTCATGGATGATTTCTCGGTCTTCGGGGATTCTTTCTCGTCATGCCTCTCCCATTTAGACAAAATGCTAAAACGGTGCGAAGACACTAATTTAGTTCTAAATTGGGAGAAATGCCATTTTATGGTAAAAGAAGGCATTGTTTTAGGACATAAAATTTCAAAGTCCGGGATTGAGGTCGACAAAGCTAAAGTTGATGTTATAGCTAAACTCCCTCATTCGACTATCGTTAAAGGCGTTCGAAGTTTTTTAGGTCACGCCGGGTTTTATCGTCGATTTATCCAAGATTTTTCTAAAATCGCCCGGCCGATGACCCATCTTCTTGAAAAAGAAACTCCGTTTGTTTTCTCGAAAGAATGTATTGAAGCATTTAATATACTTAAAAAGAAGTTAACGAAAAAGCTCCCCGATTTTAGTTGCCCATTGGGATTCATTCGAAATTTGTGTGATGCTAGTGATTATGCGGTAGGTTGCAGTCTTGGGGAAAACGTAGACCAACATTTTCAGCCATACACTATGCCGAGTCAAGACCATGAGGCATGCTCAAGCTCATTACACGACTACGAAAAAAGAATTATTAGCCGTGGTGTATGCTTTCGAGAAATTCCGGCCTTACTTAGTCTTGTCTAAGACCATAGTGTATACGGACCACTCGGCTCTTAAGTATCTTCTCGCTAACCAAGATGTTAAGCCGAGATTGCTCTGGTGGATTCACCTACTGGTGTGTAAGTTTTATATACCTAAAATATATATAATTTATTATACTTCAAAGAACAATTAAGAAAATTCCCTAAGGAAAATTCACTCTCAAAAATATATATAATAAAATATATAATACGTATATTAAACCGGGCAAATATGATCACCCGGGTCGTTTCCCTCGTTTTCCCAATGATTTGAGAAATTGAAACCTCGCTTGATATTGGATATTGATTTGAATGGGTTCGAAGATTGATTGGTTTTTTTTTAAAAACAAGCAATTAAAAACATTTAAAGCACTTAACAAATAACGGGAAACAAATAAAATGCGACAATTAAGCAAGTAAACTAAATTTTACTCCTAAAAATGTAAACTAAATTTCTAAACCTAAGATAGGATAAAAGAAAATTTTAGGAAAAAGAAAAATATTTTTTGATTGTTTTTGAATTTATTATGAATTAAAAACTAATTAAATCTAATTAAATCTTAAAAAATAGTAAATTAAGTACTAAAAATTTGGAAAAATGATTTTTAAGCTTAGAAAAGTCTAAAATATTATAAAAGCAAAGAAAACTATTTTTAACTATTTTTATTATTAAAATCCTATTTTTAAAATTTAAAATAAAAGCTCAAAAATAAAATTTAAGATCTAAATGGTGTAAAAATGATTTTACTGTATGTAAACCTAAAGCTATTTTTTATAAAACTAAAAACTATTTTTTTGTATTTTTCTGAAACTTTTTTCTATTTTTATGTATTTTTTAAGATTTTAACTTTCGAAAATTGATAAAAAATAAAATTTAAGTTGGAAAAATCTAAAAAATTTAGGGAAAATTTTAAACAATAGCAGAAACACAAGAAAAATAAGAAAGACCAAATTGCTTAACGAATAAGCCCTTAAATGAGCTTATTAAGCTACGGCTTATTTATAAAAAGGGAAATGAGAATGTGTACTAGTATTTAATTGTGTGATATACGAATGGATGAGCTAATGTAGCAAACTGGTTAAGGCATATGTGTTGTGTGTGGGAGGTCGTGGGTTCGAGTGTGGGAAACCCCATTTTGCTATTTTTTTATTTTTTTGACTTTAAAGAAAAACTAAATACTAGGGCTTAAGAAGGACTCTAAAATAAGCTACTTTAATAAACGGGACTTAAGCTAAAACTAAGTAATAAGCTCTAAAACAGCTTATCAAAAAGCTGTTACAGTGAGTGGGGTTTTGGGCTTATTCTCACTTAAAAGCTTGTAACAAGCTCATTTTAAGCTCAAAATGAAAAAGGGAAAGTGTTATAAAAAGCTTATGATGTGCTTAATCTATACGTGCAAAGAAATCTAAGCTAGAAGTACTTTTAAGCTACTGAAAATGATAAGGAAACAAGCAAACTCAGTAAACCAAAGCAATAAGCAAAAATCCAAATAAGCTCAAATCCTCAAAAAGCAAATCTAGACTTTTAATCTATTGAGAACTGATAAAGTTACTTATAATCTATCTATTTAAGCTATAAAAACTAGGATCATAAGCTAAAATTAACAAGTTAATAACCTACTTAAATGACCTACTGTTTTTGGTGTTTTTGGCTTTTAAGCTGTTTTTGAAACAAAATTTAAGCTAGAAAATAAGCTATAAATTGAAAACTAATTCCTAATCTAGATTAAGCTATGTCTAGAATTCTTTTAACTTGAAACTTAACAACTAAATACTAAGAGGGCTTAATCTAAAAATTGGATAAAAAGTGACAGCAGGAAGTTCCTGCTGATGCAATTTGCAAAACACAAAAACCAATATGCAGGCTAGCTTAGGGATTCTATTGCACTACACACACTCTATTGAGTGTGTTAAAACTAAATCCACTTACTCTTTAAGCCTAGAGACTCTAATTCAATTATAAGCAAAACTAATTCAAGCTAAAATATGCCTTGGTGTAAAAACAAAGATAATAAGCCATAACATTTGAAAATTAGCAAACTAACCTTTAAAAACTCTTAAACTACTGACTTTAAATGAAAACTCAAATGACTAAAGCAAATTGCATTCCCTAATTTGACTTTTTGAGGTCAAAAGTACTTAAACCAAACACTCCTTTACTAGTAGACAGATTTGAGAAAACTTATTAAATTGAAATCTACTTATTAAATCTACAAAGCCAGATAACTAGGAGCTTATAACAATTTGATTAAACACAATTAAACAACTGGTTAAGCTAGAATCTATATAGATTTTATTGACAGTATTGAAAACTAAGATCTATGATCTTTTAAGCAAAAACAGATTCAAGTTAATGACTGTTAAGCAAAAATATGATTAACTAAAAGTACAAATAAGCAGACATAATAAGCAAATAAGCAATTAAGAGTATATTATGACTAGTTAAGCTAAATTATGAAAATTCAAAGAAAATTTAAAGAGGAAACTTATATTGACTTCTAGCTAAACAAGAAGTTCCAATTATGGCAGCTACAAGCTCCCTAGCTTATTACTAAGCTAGGGTATAAGTCATTGGGGATCCTTCCCTTTTAGATCCCCCTTCCATAAGCTTATAAGTCCAAATCCAAAGGTAATTAGAATTTAAGCTGATTTTATAGGTTTAAAGTATGATTAAGGCTAATCAAGCTCAAATCAAGAGCTTATAGACTCTTGAGAGCTTATTAGAGCTTATAAGGGCTTATTGAGCTTTAGCTTAATTCTAAATAAAAAATGAGAGATTATGAATTAGAGAGATTTTAAGAGATTAAAAACAACTGCATTTCATTAATAAAAAGTTTGCTTACAAAATTTAAAAGGAAATTACAAAATTTAAAGTAAAATTAAGCTAAAAACTAGTCCTAAAAGCTACGTCTATGTGTGTGAAGAGTGAGGCCCTATTTATAGGCATTTGGTGAAGCTTCCAGACCCTCTTGCCTTGCTCTCCAATCCTTAATCTTGTCCATCAAATCTTTTAATCATTGGGGCTTCAATTGTGGCCGTTTGATCAAATTGTGGACACCTGAAGATTGCCAGCGTGTCATTCCCTTTTGGATGTCATTGTGCTTCTTTTGTGAGTGTTTTAGCACAAAAACCCACATTCCATTGTGCTTTCACCATTGCTGACGTGTCTCCTCTTGAGTGTGAGCTAGTGAGATCACTTGATTTGACTAATCTCTCCCTTCTATCTTGATTAGGAGCTCAAGAATTGACCACTTTGTCCCTTGATTTTGGAAAGCCCCTTGTTTTGACTGTGGGGTAAAGATGGGGACGACGGGTGAATAGTAAATGGGATTCGCGCATTTTTTATAAAACGGGTAAATTCAGTTTAAAGTTTGGGGAGTTGGCAATTTGAGTCCTTGTGTTTGTTTTCCTTTTTTGTAGTTATAAACAACTTTCGGAATTTGCAAAACTAGCCCTTGTGGTTTATTAAAAGGAGAAATGGGCTAGACTAAGTGGGCTTAAGGATCCAGGTGAGGGGTTTTTGGGCCCATTAAGGTTTTTAAGGCCCAATAAGAGGTGAGGGGCTATTTTTGGACTTTAGTGAAACTTGGAGGGTGAAAATGGAATATTTTTGGGCCTTGTTGACTTTTGTTGACCATGATTGACTAGAGTAGACTGAGGGTTTGACTTTTCCTGGCTTTGCTTCCGGCTTTTGTTCACTCTTCCGTTCTCGTGTCCGTGCTTGCTTGTTTTTGACTGTTTTCTTGTGATTTTTGATATATCCGTACCTGCACACACAAAACATAAATACAAGCATATTTTTGCCATTTTTGGTCTGTTTTGGGTTTAATTGGGTTATTTTAGGTACAAACGGATATGTGTATTCTACACTTATCAAGCAACTCTTTTACAAATTCATAATCATTCATTGACATCACTCATTCAATGATCTCCATATTCTAAAATTTTATGTTATATTCTGCAACATAATAACAAGGAAACACACAAGAATCTATACAATGTCAAATGATTTCAATACCACTAGGTATGAAAATTTTGACAAAGACTTGTGATAGCATTCTTATTCGATGTTGACTTTTAAAAAGTAATGAATAGAGATTCTTTACGATCAGAGTAGCGCAACAGAAGCATGGTGGGCCTATAACCCACAGGTTCCGTAATTCAAAGTATTTCATCCACCCAAGTTCTACCAAGATCTGAAGAAATTTAATTGGCTGTCATCAAGAGGTGTAGTCTTGAAAATAAGTAGACGTGTGAAAAGAAGTAATTATAATTATGGTGTACAACATAATTATAAATGCATCACACACGTAGACTTGTGACCTTGATTAACCTAACATAAAAATCAAATTCATGCCCAGTACCTACATCTATTTACTATAACTTTCAATTAAATCTCGGGATGAGAATTTTGTAAGGGGTGGAGACTATAACAACTCAAGAACTTTCATCAAATGCAAAAACTTATTTTACTATGATCAAAATTGTACGGGGAAATTTTTTGCTTTATTACTTTACTTGCATTGTCAATATCTCAGTATGTCATGTAACTTACATAACTAAAGTAGACGAGCTCACGCAACCTATCTATGGCCATCCTGTCTTCATATATATCAAGCAAACATCACAATATGTCAAGTCAATATCATCATATCCTTATTACAAAGTACATTATTCCTATAATGTACCATTCGCAACGTTATATCAAAACGGGCTTTAAACCGTTATCGTATACCTCTAAACCCTAACTCCATGAAGATTTAATATCTAAAGTGAATGTACAAGCTACTAAAGCATATATACAAGTAATATAACATTTCATTTGAAATATAAACTCCCTCCAAGTCAAGTACAAGTTTTCAAAGCACAATGTACAAGTCATTAAGCATGACATCTAAAATAGCCGTTTTACCTCCGTTTTCATTCTAATTTCTTCACCATCACTTGTGTACAAGCTACTACACTCAATATACAATGTATAAACCCTAAATATTCTATTCATAAGCTTTCATACATCTTTTTGTACTCAAAACCCTAATTCAAGACCCTAAACCCTAAAACCGAGCTAGTTTCTAAACCATGACCCGTTTCTTGATTATAAACCCAAACCAACACTCAAATAAGTTGTAATAACTTATTTTACAATCATGTCAATCCTATTACATCATTATTTCATCATTACTTCATTATCTTATTTCAATTGTACGTAAAATGAATCCGAGAAACCCTAAATGAGCCCTAAATGATCATTCAACCCGTTTTCTCGTTTCTAACCATTTCATTCTCAAGTAAGCAACCAAGAGTCATTGTAAACTCATAAAATGAGTTTACAAACCATTATCCATCATTATCCATCATTACTTTGACAATGTACAAGAATTACAAAGCTAGAAAACCCTAAAAGCCTAATACGAGCCCTAATTCAAACCACGGCTTACTCTTTCCATTTCGACCCATTTTAGCTTAAACCACCAATCAAATTTCATTAGTAATCCCTTATACAATGTCAAGGATCAGTATTCAATCACCTTTGATCAAGATTACACGAATTATAAGCCAAGAAAGCCAAAGAAACCCTAATCGCACCCTATGAGACCCGCGACCTCATTTCTTCATTTTTAACCCGTTTTAACCCAAACCACTTGCTAACTTTTGTTAATACTTCATATTACAACCCTTAAGGAGATGTTTTAATTATTCCTTGATTAATGCCCACAAAATATTGGCCAAAAACTTGAGTTCAAACCCTAGATACCAAAACAGACCTGCGGGTTGGTTTTGACCCATTTTAACCCACTTAAAACCTTACCCATGTGCAGGAACCTCCATGACCAACCCCTAGACTCTTCTAAGCAGCTTACCCACCTGCTCCATCCTTTCCATGGCCAAAATCAAAGCCACATGAGTCTCTTTTTAGCCACAACAGCCGCGACCCACCTCTTGTCCCAAAATCACATCCAACACTTCAATCTATTATCCTAGACCTTCATACTCACACCATAGCTTCACCACATCATGTACTAGACCTTCCAAGTGTCTCACATCAGATTCATGAGCTTTCTTAACCTCATTGATCTCAAACTAGTTTAAATAGAGCTAGAAACCTTCACTTCATTCTCATCCCCCACTCTCTTATCTCATACCCATTATAGGCAGCAATCCTTTGCTCCATTACGTGCTAAGAAGGCCTAAGAACAAGAAACCAGCGAAGATTTGAAGATTTGAAGCCCCGGGAACAATATTCAAGGCGTACGAGTGGAAATACTACCCGAAACAACACGTTTCCACCATTTTTGCTCCTTGAAGCTCAAACCCAGGTTGCGTAACGTGGCTGTTTACTATCATTTTGCTATATTAACCTTCCCCGTTAAATTGTGATAAGGTCGTCAGCTTTCATTTTGGAATATTTATTACATCTACCTATCAGGTGAGTTCATAGCCTCGCATTTCAATCTTTTTATAAACCCGCGAGGGGGATACATGCTTGTTACAAACTCTTTTACATACTCGTTTATCTTATAACAATGTGATTACTTTTCAAAGACTTAGTGAGATTCATAACCTCGCCTTTACTTATTTACATGTTTTATAAACCCGCAAGGGGGATACATGCTTGTTACAAACTCTTTTACATACTCGTTTATCTTATAACAATGTGATTACTTTTCAAAGACTTAATGAGTTCATAATCTCACACTTTTTCAAAGACTTAATTGATTCGATAATCCCACATGCTTTAAAAACCTAGTGATATCTAATATTCAACCATAAATGCCAAATGTCTTTAAACTGATATCTTACCCCTGATATATTATTGCCTAAATACATAAATATCTCTTTAAAGGTAATAACTCCGTAAAATCTCTTGGGTATATCATTCTCCTAAAATCTCCTTTTGGGTAGACTCCTAATACTCTTATGATAGTAGTCCCAATATCTCTTTGTAATATTTCGCCCAATATCACTTTGGATAGTAGATCAAAGTTATCCCCTTAGGTATTGACTCCAAATATTTCTCCAGGTAAAGGTTCCCGGTTTCTATTGAATTTAAATATGAGATTCAGAACTTAGGCTATAATACTGTTTTATCTATAATAATTATACTCATTGCAGTTATTACCACTTATGAGTGTATAACAACATAATGACTTAATTTTAAGCATTTTATTATAAACCTATGAATTTCACTCAACTTTTGTGTTGACCCTTTTTATGCATGTTTATCTCAGGTAAATGAACAACTTATAGCATGGAGTGGCATGGACATGAAGATGGCTAAAACTTGTTATCATTCACATTTTAATGTTTCTAGATTTTGGGACCACCAGCCTTTGTAAAACTTTGATTTGGAAATGAATGATAACACTTTGGCAGCAAACCTTCTTTTGAGTCGTTTTCTATGATTATGATTGGTGTTTCCATGAAGTAATACCCAAAGTACATTATTCCTATTATGATTGTTGTTTCCATAAAGTTTTCTGTATAGGGAGGTGGAACAACATTATACCCTAAACCTATTTTGCACTTATCAACTATCTGACCGTCTATCAATTTGCTTAAGTTTTTAGATGAATTCTCAAAAATTTCTATTGTTAACTGAATTTCATTTTTTGTTTTTGAGCCAGTTCTAACTTCCTTCTAAGCTCTATAATGGCTACTTCTCTTAAATGAATCTCACGTTTTAAGACCTTGATATCTTCCTCATAAACATACTCATTTTTCTTATAAACTAGAATCTTGAGCTTCTAAAGACTCTAAACCGGTTTTATAAGCAATAGCATTTGACTTAGATGTCCTTTAGTCTTTTAACCGTTGTTCATTTTGTTCTTTAAGATTTTTAACATTTTCCAAACAAGATGATGAACAGTTTGAATTAGTAGATACCTTAGAGTTAAAACTTATAGAAGAGTAAGCCATGAGTGCAAAGTTAGTTGGACCTTCTTCTGCTCTGATACCACTTGTTGATCCTACTTAAATGATCTTGAATTCCTTAGCTTATGTAAGGTTTAGTTATGCAAGATAAATCCTACACAACTTTGATAGAAACTTTGTAAAATATATCAAAGATTATGCGGAATCTAATCTTTGATCAATAAGAAGAATATGCAATAGAATAGTAATTCTAATGAACAGACAAATTAACAAATAAAGCTTCAATATATTAATACGAATACTCTAACTAGTATTAGGGTTATAAAACCTTGAAGCTATGAATTATACTACTAAGATACATAAAACTCTATGCCCTAGGACCTCTTTTTATACACCAAGGAGTCCTAGTCAATTTACAATATATCATTAAAACTTAGATTATTCTCAAAGATCTATTCTATAAATAACAATCCTTATCTCATAAGTAATCTTGTTGTTCAAGCAATCTTTATCTTTCAGCAGTTGTAATCTTTTAGCAGTTGTAACTTTATACCAGCAGCATTAACTCTTAACAAGCAGTAGTAACTTATACACCAGCAGCATTAACTGTGTACAAGTATTAGTAACTACTTAGAATATTTTCTTCTATCTTCACCAGCAGTACTAACTTTACTCTAGCAGTACTAACATATACTAGCAGTAGTAATTAGCAGTACTAATATACACTAGTAGTACTAAGTTACACTAGCAGTAGTAACTATGAATTAGCAGTACTAACTACTTAGCATATTTTTCATTAGAGTTAATGAACAACACTAAGTTTTACTTAGCAGCAGTAACACAAACCTTAGCAGCAGTTACTTCAAGATCATCAAGAAGTCTTTTAATCTCAACAAAAAATCATCTTATGAATATCATGTGAGTTTGGTGGACACATCCTTAATATCTACAATATCACCAATCACTCTGAATTATCTTAATTTAACAATATTCCCATATTGTTAATCGACAATAGATTAATTTAGAATAATAACTATTATTATTCACGGATTTAAACATGCAAATATAGGACACAAATTAAGATATATATATATATATATATAACAAAAATAGCAAGTATCATTATCATAAAATAAATTGTTCAAACATTCCTTATCCAAATACTAAACACAGTAGTTATCAGGGTACTTCAAGTCCAATAAACATTGTATATTGCACTAGTGCGTGATGTACGTGCCTTCTTGTACAAAGTGGTGGTGATATGGGATATTGAAGGTAAATATGGATGAGTCGTGGGGATATTTAAAACGTGTATTTAGATGTCATGCTTATTGACTTGTACATTGGCTTTTAGAGACTTTGTACTTAGAGTTGAAGGATTTTATATTTCATATGAGAGGTTATATTTGCTTGTATCAGATGACTTTTGATGTCTTGTGAAGTCACTTTAGATATTTATCATTCATGAAATTAGGTTTAGAGGACTGACGATAGCGTCCCATGAGTGTATGTTCATAATCGACAAGCTTTCAACATTGTCCGCTCGTTTCAGGTGAGGCCATGGTTACGCTAGATGTTACATGAAGATGTTGATGTGGACCATCTCATATAGGAAGAATGGACTTATAGTGTTAGAGATATGTAGATGATATTGTTAATTTCGTTTTAGAAACTTAACTTAGATGTGTGATATACTTAACGGCCTGGTTATTACAGAGCCTGCATATATAGTGGGCTAAAAGACATTATCCAGCGTTTGGAAGCGCCATACACTCAAGCCCCTAGTTGCACACTGATCCGAGACACGATTACGTTTCAAAGCGGCTGACGACGATAAGCTCAGGTACCGTCTACGCGCTATGTAGGAAGATGTAGAATCCAGTACGGGGAAGTACGAGAATATAGGCCGGAAAAATAGGTGTCGCACATATGATATAGGAGTATAGTTTGAACTACGGGATGCCTAAGTAAGCTAAGTAATACATGATCTCAAATAATTGCTCATAGACGTAATGTGCAGAGACATGCGCGACAATCATCACGGTTAGGATCGTTTTGCTAGTAAGGTTAGCTAGATCGCAAAGGACAGATGCCTTTTTGCTTGGCATGAAGAGTTTCGTGGAGTGTATAGCCTTTCCCCCCCTTGGTTCCAATCATTGGCGATGCCGAGTGTAATCGAGTCAGGATCTATCCTAGGTTGGGAGTTGATGAGTATCCGCTACGGTATCTTAATCTAAGGTGCGAGGTATACTGAGCGACCTTAATTCTATTTAATTGAATGTCTTTATAGTAGTAGAAAAATAATGTTATGTGTGGGTTACTGGGCCTATGAATTTGCTTTTTTAAGTTAGGTTTAAATAATTACCTCCCTACTAACCTATTATCCTCCAAAACCAACATTAATAACCCCCACCCACCCCACCACCCTCACCCCCCACCCCAAACCCCCCCACCCACCCCCCCCCCACCCCCCCACCCCCCCCCCCCCCCCCCCCCGTAAGGGGTGGAGACTTTAAACAACCTCAAGAACTTTCATCAAATGCAAAAACTTATTTTACTATGATCAAAATCTCTTGTATACGTGGAAATTTTTTGCTTTATTACTTTACTTGCATTGTCAATATCTCAATATATCATGTAACTTACATAACTAAAGTAGACGAGCTTACGCAACCTATCTATGGCCATTATGTCTTCATATATATCAAGCAAATATCACAATATGTCAAGTCAATATCATCATATCCTTATTACAAAGTACATTATTCCTATAATGTACCATTCACAATGTTATATCAAAACGGGCTTTAAACCGTTATCGTATGCCTCTAATCCCTAATTTCATGAATGATTAATGTAATAGTATCTAAGTGAGATGCACAAGTACATAAAGCATATGTACAAGCACATATTATCATCTCTTTGTGAAATATAAAATCTCTTCAACTCAAAGTACAAGTCTCTAAAAGCTCAATGTACAAGTCATTAAGCATGACATCTAAAATAGCCGTTTTACCTCCGTTTTACCTTCAATTTCTTCACCACCACTTTTGTACAAGCTAATACACTCAATATACAATGTTTAGACCCTAATTATTCTATTTATAAAATTTCATACACATTTTTACTCTTTTTAAAACCATATTTCAAAAACCAGAAACCCTACCGAGCTAAATACTATCACTATGACCCGTTTCTTGTTTTTTATCCATTCGTAAAAACCTAAACCAACACTCAAATAAGTTGTAATACTTTATTTTACAATCATGTCAATCCTATTACATCATTATTTCATCATTACTTCATTATCTTATTTCAATTGTACGTAAAATGAATCCGAGAAACCCTAAATGAGCCCTAAATGATCATTCAACCCGTTTTCTCGTTTCTAACCATTTCTTTCTCCTCAATGTAAGCAAACCATAGTTCATTGCTAAACTCATTAAAAATGAGATTAAAAAACATTGTCAATCATTATCCATCATTACTTTGGTCAAATGTACAGAATTACAAAGCTAGGAAAACCCTAAAAGCTAATTGAGCCCTAATTCAAACCACGACTTACCCTTTCCATTTCGACCCATTTTAGCTTAAACCACCAATCAAATTTCATTAGTAATCCCTTATACAATGTCAAGGATCAGTATTCAATCACCTTTGATCAAGATTACACGAATTATAAGCCAAGAGCCAAGAAAAGAAACCCTTAAAAAAAAATTTCACCACCCTATGAGACCCGCGACCTCATTTCTTTATTTTTAACCCGCTTTAACCCAAACCACTTGCTAACTTTTGTTAATACTTCATATTACAACCCTTAAGGAGATGTTTTAATTATTCCTTGATTAATGCCCACAAAATATTGGCATAAAACTTGGAAATGGTCAAAACCTCTAGTATTACTCAAAACAGACCGGGGTTGTTTTGATGTGTGTTAACCCACTTAGCAAAACCTTACCCTATGTGCAAGAACCTCCATGACAACCCCCTCCTGACTTCTTCCCTAAGCAGCTTACCCCAACCCTGCCTCCCTCTTCGCCACATGGCCAAACTCCGCCAATTGCACATGAGCGCACGCTTTTTTTGGCCACAACAAGCACATGACCCACCTCTTGTCCCAAAATTAAAATCACATCCAAATTTCAATGTCTATTTATCCTAACCCCCCCCTCCCACCCCCTCCCCCCCCCCCCTCATACTCCAACCGCCACCCTAGCTTCGCACCAGACATCTTGTATAGACCTTTCCAAGTGTCTCACATCAGATTCATGAGCTTTCTTAACCTCATTGATCTCAAACTAGTTTCAATAGAGCTAGAAACCTTCACTTCATTCTCATCCCCCACTCTCTTATCTCATACCCATTATATGGCGAGCTCTCCTTTGCTCCATTAAGTGCTAAGATGGCCCCTAAGAACAAGAAACAAGCGCAAGCTTTGAAGATTTGAAGCCCCTTGGGAACATTATTCAAGGCGGTCTTTAACGAGTGAAATACTTATACCGATAACCATCACGTTTCCACCATTTTGCTCCTTGAAGTTCAAACCCAGGTTGCGTAACGTGGCTGTTTACTATCATTTTGCTATATCAACCTTCCTCGTTAAGATTGTGATAAGGTCGTCAGCTTTCATTTTGGAATTTTTAGTACTCTACTCATCAGTGAGTTCATTGCCTCGTATTTCAATCTTGTATAAAACCGCGAGGGGATAAAAGCTTGTTACAACTCTTTTTCAGATACTCATTATTCTATATAACAATGTGATTACTTTTCAAAGATTAGTGAGGTTTACATAACTCGCCTTTACTTATTTACATGTTTTATATACCCGCGAGGGGGATACGTGCTTGTTACAAACTTCTTTTACATCACCTAGTTTATCTTTATAACAATGTGATTACTTTTCAAAGTCTTAAATAATGCGTTCATAATTCACATGCTTTATAAACCTGTGAGATACTTATAATGTCAACCATGAAATGCAAGTGTTCTACTAAACTTTATGCTACCCTGATATATTATGCCTTAATACATGAAAAGTATCTCTTAGGGTAATATACTCATTAGATCTCTTTGGGTAGTATCTCCATATCTCTTTGGGGTTATATCTCACCAATATCTATCTTTGGGTATTAGTATCTCCTATATCTACTTTGGGGTAACTATCTCCCAATATCTCTTTGGATAGTAGATCAAAGTATCCCTTAGGGTAGTGACTCCCAATATATCTCCTGGTAAAGGTTCCCAGTTCTATTGAGTTTAAATATGTGATTCATAAGCTTAGGGCAATAATATTGTTTTCTATAATAATTATACTCATTGCAGTTATTACCACTTATGAGTGTTATAACAACATAATGACTTATTTCAAACCATTTTATTATAAACCTAATGGAATTTTCACTCAACTTTTGTGTTGACCCTTTTATGCATGTTTTATCTCTGTAATATGATCAACTTTTGCATGGAGTGGCATGGACTTGAAGATGGCTAAAACTTGTTATCATTCACATTTTATGTTTCTAGATTTTGGGACCTGCCTTTGTAAAACTCTGATTTGAAATGAATGATAACGTATCTTTTGCACAAACGTCTCTTTTGAGTCGTTTTCTATGATTATGATTGGTGTTTCCATGAAGTAATACCCAAAGTACATTATTCCTATTATGATTGTTATTTCCATAAAGTTTTCTGTATAGGGGAGGTTGGAACTTACATTATTAACCCTATCCTATTTTGCATCTTTTCAATATCCTGACCGTCTATCAATTTGCTTAAGTTTTTAGATGAATTCTCAAAAATTTCTATTGTTAGCTGAATTTCATCTTTTAGTTTTTAAGCCAGTTCCAACTTCCTTCTAAGCTCTATAATGGCTACTTCTCTTAAATGAATCTCACGTTTTAAGACCTTGATATCTTCCTCATAAACATACTCATTTTTCTTATAAACTAGAAGTCTTGCTTCTAAAGACTCTAAACCGGTTTTATAAGCAATAGCATTTGACTTAGATGTCCTTTAGTCTTTTAACCGTTGTTCATTTTGTTCTTTAAGATTTTTAACATTTTCCAAACAAGATGATGAACAGTTTGAATTAGTAGATACCTTAGAGTTAGAACTTATAGAAGAGTAAGCCATGCTGTGCAAAGGTTAGTTGGTCCTTCTTTATGATACCACTTGTTGATCCTACTTAAATGATCTTGAATTCCTTAGCTTATGTAAGGTTTAGTTATGCAAGATAAATTCTACACAACTTTGATAGAAACTTTGTAAAATATATCAAAGATTACGCGGAATCTAATCTTTGATCAATAAGAAGAATATGCAATAGAATAGTAATTCTAATGAACAGACAAATTAACAAATAAAGCTTCAATATATTAATACGAATACTCTAACTAGTATTAGGGTTATAAAACCTTGAAGCTATGAATTATACTACTAAGATACATAAAACTCTATGCCCTAGGACCTCTTTTTATACACCAAGGAGTCCTAGTCAATTTATAATATATCATTAAAACTTAGATTATTCTCAAAGATCTATTCTATAAATAACAATCCTTATCTCATAAGTAATCTTGTTGTTCAAGCAATCTTTATCTTTCAGCAGTTGTAATCTTTCAGCAGTTGTAACTTTATACCAGCAGCATTAACTCTTAACAAGCTGTAGTAACTTATACACCAGCAGCATTAACTGTGTACAAGTAGTAGTAACTACTTAGA
Source organism: Tanacetum coccineum (assembly GCA_026074375.1). Classification (NCBI taxonomy): domain Eukaryota; kingdom Viridiplantae; phylum Streptophyta; class Magnoliopsida; order Asterales; family Asteraceae; genus Tanacetum; species Tanacetum coccineum. The sequence goes on along the minus strand of BQNB010015166.1, from coordinate 9,272 downwards.
ATATTTTCTTCTATCTTCACCAGCAGTACTAACTTTACTCTAGCAGTACTAACATATACTAGCAGAGTAATTAGCCAGTACTCCATATACATAGTAGTACTAAGTTACACTAGCAGTTGTAAAGATGAATTAGTAAGAGTATCTTAATACTTAGCATATTTTTCATTAGTAGTTAGATGAACAACCACTAAGTTTTACTTTATAAGCCAGCTCTAGAGTAAAATAAAACCTTAGCAGCAGTTTCTTCAAGATCATCAAGAAGTCTTTTAATCTCAACAAAAAATCATCTTATGAATATCATGTGAGTTTGGTGGACACATCCTTAATATCTACAATATCACCAATCACTCAGAATTGTCTTAATTTAACAATATTCCCATATTGTTAATCGACAATGGATTAATTTAGAATAATAACTATTATTATTTATGGATTTAAACATGCAAATATAGGACACAATTTAAGATATAAATAACAAAAATACCAAGTATCATTATCATAAAATAAATTGTTTAAACATCCCTTATCCAAATTACTCAAATAGGAATCTACATGAAACTACTAGCTAAACAAAGTCCCATGCTCCTAGCATGTTGAGTAAGCTTTCCTTTAGACAAAGCCTTCGTAACAGGATCAGCTAGATTGTCATATGTGTGAACTTTAAGGAATCTTATTTCGCCCAATGAAATACTCTCGCGAACATAATGATATCTCCTATGGTAGTGTCTGGCGCCTCTCTGAACTCCCGGTTCGTTAGCAAAATGAAGTGCGGCTGAATTATCGCAAAACATTCTAATAGGTTCATTTATTGTTGGTACTATACCAAGCCCTGAAATAAACTTCCTAATCCAAACAGCTTCCATCGCAGCTTCCAAAGCAGCTATGTATTCAGCTTCTGTAGCAGACATTGCAGTAGTACTTTGCTTGGAGCTTTTCTAGTCCACTGCGCCTCCATTCAAAATGAAGACATATCTTGTCTGATATTTTGTATCATCTCTATCAGTCTCAAATCCAGCATTGCAATAGCAATCAACTCGAAGTTCAGCTTCCGAATTTTGACCATAAACCAAGTACATATCTTTAGTATTTCTTAAATACTTAAGAATATTTTTCACAACAGTCTAGTGAAGTTTACTAGGATTCTGTTAAAATCAGCTTGTTATATTTTACGCGAACGCAACATCAGGTCTAGTGCATGTCATTGCATACATAATGGAACCCACAGTCCGAAGCATAAGGTACATTTTGCATACGCTTCACCATCTTTTAGGTGTTTGAATCACTTGTGTTTGTGCAAGTCAAGTCATTCTTGAATGAGGATATCCCACATTGGAATTATCATTTTTATATTCTTTAAGATCTTATCCATGTAAGCATTTTGACTAAGTCAATCAATCGCTTTAACCTATCTCTTTAGATTTTGATTCCAAGAATAAATGCTGCTTCCCCTAAATCTTTCATAGCAAAACACTTTCCAAGATAATCTTTTACACTTTATAACTTGGAATGTGATTTCCATGATCGCTTATGTCTTCAACATACAGATGAGGAATGTAACATTACTCCCACTAGACTTTGATTTATATGGCTCATCAAGATTTGTTTGATGTGCGCAAAACCAATCCTTTGATTTCCTCATCAAATCTTTTATTCCAGCTTCTTGATGCTTGCTTAAGTCCATAAATGAATCTTTGTAGCTTGCATACTTTTCTGGGATGATTAAGATCAACAAAACCTTCAAGTTGTACCATATAAATGTCTTCATCAAGATAACCATTTACGAAGGCAGTTTTTCATCATTTTCCAATATTCATTAATCATAGTACGTCGCTTTAGATATGAGAATCCTTATAGCCTCTAATGTCAGCGACGGGTTAGAACGTTTCTTTTTAATCAACCCTCTGTAGAGTTGAGTATCAACCCTTTGCTTCAAGATGAGCTTTGTATGTATCGTACTATCACGCATCCATGTCAGTCTTTTTCTTAAAAATCCACTTACTCCCAACAGTCTTACAGCCAGGAGGAAGATCAACCAAGACCCATACCATATTGTCCATCATGGATTGTATTTCCGCATTCATAACATTGATCCAGTTATTAGATTCTGAATCTAACATTGCAGCTTTATAGGTAGTGGGTTCATTAAGATCCCCTAGACTATGTTCTTCCACCTCTACATTTAGACATAAGCGATTTGGAACTTGACGTGACCTTTCGGACCTACGAATCGGAATCTCTTCCTCTTGAGGTGGTTCAAAACCTTCAACCTCCATAGGAATTTCGCTAGTGATTTCAGAAGGTGATGTATCTTCATCTTGAATTTCTTCAAGATCTATGGCCCTCCCACTGACTTCTTGAGTTATGAGATTTTTCTCAAAGAACTCAGCATACCTCGCAACAACTATTTTGTTTTCAGGTGGGAAGTAAAAATAGTAACCCATCGTTTACTTTGGGTATCTTTTTTAAGATACACTTAATAGATCTTGGTTGAAATTTGTCAGGCGTATCCCACTTCACAAGTGCCTCACAACCCCAGACCTTTAAGTAAGACAAGTTTGGAACTTTTCCATACCATAAATTCATATGGAGTCTTATCAACCTTCTTGGTTAGAACCATATTGAGAATGCGTGTTGCAGACTCTAGAGCATAATCCCAAAAGGATAACGGCAGAGTTGTAAGATTCATCATAGATCGAACCATGTCTAACAAAGTACGATTTCTCCTTTCAGACACGCCATTGTGTTGTGGTGTGTATGGAGGAGTAAGCTGTTGGACAATTCCACAAGCTTTAAGATAATCTTTAAATTGGCTTATGTATTCGCCACCTCGATCTGATCGAAGAGCCTTGATTGTCTTCCCGATGTTTAGTGATTTTCCACTTCATTCTGTAAACACTTGAATGTTTCAAAGACCTCATTGTTTATGTTTAGAAGATAAAACATACATAACGACAATAATTCATCAATGAACGTAATGAAGTAGCTAGCACCTTGTCTTGACACATGTCTAAGTGGACCACACACATCAGTATGTATTATTCCAAGAAGATCAGTCGCCCTTTCGGGACGATGTGGAAACGATTTCCTTGTCATCTTGCCCGATAAACAAGATACGCATTGATCAAATGACTCATCATCTGTTGATTTTAAAAGCCCTTCTTGTTGCAGCTTTTCAATACGTTTCTTACTTATATGAGCAAGATGGCAATTCCATAGATAATTTGAGTCCAAAATTATGTTTGGCTCTTTTAGTGCTAACTATTATTAAATAGAATTAACATTTGGTACAAGATCAGCTCATATCAATTTCATAAATACCATTACTAGGAATAACATTAAAATAATGACCATTGTTCTTAGAAACTGAAATTCCAAAATCCGTAAAACACTGGACAAATCTATTTTCTACCAAACGGTGAACTGAAACAACACCTCTAGTTATAGAAGGTGCATAATGACAATTGTATAAACAAATCACTAGGCCATTAGGCAAAACTAAGTCATAACTTCCAATAGCTTCTACTTGTGCAAGAACACCATTGCCCACGTACAAATAGAGTGCTCCTTGTTTCAGTTTCCTTGCTTCTCTAAATCCCTGTTTTGTAATACAAATGTGAGTACCACAACCAGTGTCATACACCCAGGATTTATTAGGGAAAGCAAATAATTCTATTGTGAAGATACCTGAAGAACTGGCAGAGCCAACTTGCTTCTTTTTCTTCAACAACTCAGCAAGATACACAGGACAATTCCTCTTCCAATGACCCACCTCCTTGCAGTGGTGGTAGGTGTCATCCTTAGCTGGGTGCCCTTTTGCAAAAGGTTTAGGGTTTTTAGGCTTAGGGATATAAACTTGTTTATCATTTCCCTTGCCATTAGCTTTACCCTTGCCTTTAGCTTTAAGCGATTTCTTTTTGGCCTTCTGGATTTTACCACCTTTAATCATCATTACTTGTGGTGTTTCAGCCTTTTTAGGTAAACCTTTTTCATACTCAATGAGCATAAGCATATGTAGTTCACCCTTCGCGTCTTTCCCATTGTTATGCATATTGTAATTTCTTTCAAATCCCGCAAAATCTTTAGTAGGCCATATTTAAGATAAGGACAACTATTAACATCTGTGGTAGCATATAGCCAAGACGTTCCAGTTGGTCTACATATCCTTTCATCTGTAGAACATATGCATCAATAGTTCTACCTCTTCTTGTTTGCAAGACATGGAAAGTTTAGCTTGTTTCTCAACATAGATTTAAGGCTATAAAGCATCTCATAAGGTGAATAATTTTCAAATTGTCTATGAAGTTCAAGAGTCATACTACCGAGCATAAGACAAGCCACCTCATTGTATGCATCATATAATGCATTCCATTCTAACAACACTTGTGCATTGGAATCAACAGCAGGAGCCGCAGGTAAAGGCTGTTCAATGACAAACATTTTCTTTTCAATTCACGACTTTAATTAAGTTGACGAAAACCAGTCATTGAAATTTTTTCCAGAAATATTTTTCTCTTCTCCAAAACATCGACATGAAAGCCGAATGGTTTATGTTTTGATCAGGTTGTGCCATCTATAAAACATAGTTAAAGTTGAAGAATTAGTATTTTCGATAATACTCCTTGAAGAAAATTAACTACCCATGTTTAATCAAATAAACAATTAATCTTCTAAAGGTTAGGACTGTAACACCCCCAAATTGGGTCGCAGCGGAATATGAGTATCAGGGAGCGTTACATTATAGATCAATAGCACAAGATATGAGAACGACCTCTAAAAGAGTCGTTTAAAATACAATACATTGGATTTATCGAAATTATTTAATACAAAGCACAATGGCTTAAATAGTTCAACACTTGATAACAAAGATTTTAGATCATAACAATATCCCAACATGTAATGACTCCAAATCTTTAATGCATGACTCCCAAAAGACTATCCCAATGTATCCTTAGCACCTCGCCCCTATGTACCATTTTTTTCTGTGCCTCATTGTCCCTAAGAAAAACATGCTTAAAACGTCAACATAAAGTTGGTGAATTCATAGGTTTATGTAAAATGTAATGTAGGACTGTAAGATTTTCAAATGTATGATAATGCAACATATGCAAACATCACAAATGTAATTACGTTTCCCTAAGTCATGCACCGGAAGCGTGACATCGTATGATGCAATATAAAATGCCTAAATTGACCGTGATGATGTTCTAACCGCAACATCCGTATCCGGACAATGGTTATACATACGTTGGTTCCCTCCGTGACACCAGTGAGAGCTACTCACCCTTACGTCCAATTGTAAAACATGCATATGTTTCTCACCCCAAAACATGTAAATCATTGTAAATGTAAAACGTGGGGCTATGAACTCACCTTATAATGCAACAGATGTAAACATCATAAAATGTAATTACATTTTCCTAAGCTCGTGACACTGAAGCTCGACATGTATGAATTGCAATATAAATTGCCAACATTGCCCGTGATGATGTTCTAACCCGCAACATCCGAATCCCACATGGTATACATCCGTTGGTTCACTCCGTGACACCAGTGAGAGCTACTCACCCGGATAATTAAATATAGGTCGTATAAGTACCATGTACTTTGAATAATTAATACCACATATAATTCTATACAGTTACATAACCACCTAAAAGTGTTTGTTTAATTTATAAAATTAAACAAATTGGATTTGCATTTGTAAAATAAATGTTCAAGAATCCGTATTGTGAAAATATTAAAATTGTTCAACAATTATTCGTTTATGAAAAGTAATTGTTTTATCACCTTTAGATAATTATATAATAACATTATATAATTAGTTTAATTGATTTCAATAAAATAGTGCACAAGTATAAAAATAGTGCATAAGGTTTTATAAACCTTATATCTTTTTCGTTTCAATTCCGTTTTGCATATTCTTTATATCCGTGGTTTCGTATTTGAATGATATATTAAAATATCATATTTGTAAATATTAATTTACTGATGAACAGTAACATTTAATCAATTTAATAAATTATATAAAACTACTTTTATATAATTAATTGTTGTAATATTAAAAATGTCGTAATTTATTCGTTTTACCTCCGTTTAATACGTTCTTTATATGTATGGTTTCGTATTTGAAAAATCTAATCAACCATTACATTTATTATGTGTATTTTTACTGTTGTGAACAGTAACAATATGTATATATTTATAAAAATGCTTTTTATAAATATTAATTGTTGAAATCATATAAAAATCATATCTCATTCGTTTTAATTCGGTTTTTAGTGATTCTTTCGCCCACGTCTTTGTAATTAAAAGCCCTATCCAACAAAAATAATTTCCATCAGCTCACTGTCATGAAGAGTACCAGGTTTTTATAAAACTACTTTTATAAAGTTACTTTTGTTTATTTTATTACATAAACATGAAAAAGTCATAACAAATTCATTACCCATTGGTTTTTCATGTTTCTTACCTTTTTAAAATCCTTATACAATCTACTTTTACTAAAAAATACCCAATATTTAACCCAAATTCGAATTATATTATTTTTATAACTTTCTTTTATAAAAATACTTTTACAATTGTATTTCTTGTAAAAATCATAACTCTTTCGTTATTTATCCGTTTCGCGAGTTCTTTATTGATTTAGAAAGCTAATAATATGTATTATGTTATAAAATTATAAAATAATTTCTCCCATGTACTGTTTGCTACAGTAAATTCGAAAGGTGTTTATGACTTTTAAATAAACTTGTTTTAGGTATTAATAACATATATAAATTATCACAAGTCCTCTAATCTATACAATACACATCTTATGTATATATTAAGTCCTCTATATCATAATATGTCCATATTGTCCAAGGAATAAGTCCAACATATTTATTTAATTCCATAAACTTTATAATTAAATAAATAATCAAAACTTAACAATTAATTATATAAATTACCCAACACTTGTTGTAACATCCAGTAAATTTTCGGAATTTTAAAGGACTATTTTAACCTTTGACTTTTCAGGTCCGATTTGACTTTTTGACTTTTGGTCTCTTATTGTCACATAAAAGCGATTACCGCGTAACCGTTAATTTTTCGGAACATATTTAAAGGGGATATATGTTATTCCTAAGTTGATTTATCAAAAACGAGCAGCTAAATCACGTTTTCATTATTCGGACTCTAAAGCAATTTGATGTAAAACAACATTCCTGACAACGTTTTAGTTTTGACCGAGACCCGAAAACAGTCAGAAGGTGACTGAAATGCCCTCGCAAGATTTAGAAACAAGAAAATAATTAAATTATATTTAATTAACACTTTTTATTAAATAAAAATATTTAATAAATTAGTCATCATTTTATTCAAAAACGTTTGTTGATAACGCAAATATACGGGTTAAAATTTTACTTTTATTTTTACTATCGGACAAGACATAACCGGATTTCCAAATAAATAACAAATATTTTTATAAAAGTTATAAAAATATTTATGAAATACTATCAAATGAATACTCATTTTTGTTGGAAAAATGATTTAGAAAACAATGGCGCAAATTTCGTGACTCGAATCATCCGTTGAGTCGCTCAAATGAGTCCCGAACCACCATTTTACAAAATAATACTCAAAAGTTACACCTTTAGTCCCTGTGGTAATATTTACATAAATCACCCCACATTATTTGACACTTGTCATTTACTTTTAAAGTTTTAATATAAATAAAAAATTTATAAAAACTTTTCATTTCATTTTTGTTTATATCACACACACATGTCCATCCTCTCTCTCTTAATTTCCAGCAGCCACCGGCCGCCGCCGGCCACCGCCGCTGCCGCTGACGGAAAACTTTTTCGTTGAGTTTTCTGGCTAACCACAAAAATGATACGAAAAGATAGATCGACACCCGATCTACCACACCATGCGCCCTCTCCACCACTCACTGCCACCGCCACCACTGCTACCACGACGACAACAACATCATCGTCATCTCCATCACCACGCCGCTGCCATCCCCATCGCTGTCACGAACCACCTACAAGGGTGTGTTCGGTTTAACAGGTTTCGCCAAAAGGGTGTTTGTTTCGGGTATAAAGCACCATGAGAGGGTGTTGTTAGTTGGCTGCGTTACAGCCGAATAAGGTGCGTATGGTTTTGACAGCCACTCAAATAGGGTGTTTTGGTTTCGTGTTTATCACCAGGAAGGGTGCATTTGGTTTCATATCTCCATAAGAGGGTGCGTTTGGTTCTGCCCTAGCACCGAAGAGGGTGCGGTTTGGTTGTGGTTTTAAGCACCGAATAGGGTGCGTTTAATGTTGTAAAACCTCACAAGGGGTGTTTGTTTGTTCGGTGGCAGGAAAGCCGAAAAAGGGGTGTTCGGGTTGGATTAAAATCACCAACAAAGGGTGCGTTTATTCGGGTCAACCACCCAATTAAGGTGCGTTTGGCTGTGACATCCCACAAGGGCTGCGTTTGGTATTAAGGATGAGCAAAGGGGTGTGTTTGGTTTAACGAAACAACAAGAAGGGTGCGTTTGGTTTTAATAAAACAGCCACAAGGGCGTTAGGATCTAGGTTTATGCAATAAGGGGGCGTTTGGCTGTTCATAAATAGCATAGGGTGCGTTTGGTATAGTGACAGCAGACTAGGGATGTTTGTTTTGGGTTATTAACATTGAATAGGGTGCGTTTGGCATAAGGAAAACAAAATAAGAGGGTGTTTGGTTTGGCTGAAAACACTAAGGGTGTGTTTGGTTTAGCAGAATAACCAAATGGGTGCGTTTGGGTTAACAGATTCGTCAAAATGGGGGTGTTTGGGTGAGCAGGGAACCCCAAAGGGGGCGTTTGGGTGAGCAGATTACCCATAAGGGGACGTTTGGGTGAGTAGATTAACCGTAAGGGTGCGTTTGGATTATATAAGTCAACAATAAATATATCGTAAAATTAATTAATATAAAACCAGATATAATGGTGGTTTAAATGGTTAAATAAATGCAACAATTATTACTTTGTTTAGTTTATATATAAATATATATAAATATATACTTGAAACGCGCGGATTGTTTGAAAAGTGGAAAAACATTTGAGTTGATAAATATGGGAAACGTTATATATAAACGGAAATGTCATGGCGAAATTTATATAAATTTTTATAATTAGTAATGTTTTACTAAACCTTCTATTATTTTAGAAACCGATAAAAGGGACTAAGTGATATTTAAAAGATATAATAATTTGTATTATACAATAACCGGATAAACGAACGAAAATTATATTTTTACAA